>CAIGRT010080640.1:0-16816 GCA_903798405.1 Fraxinus platypoda | reverse complement strand
GGGTGTTATCAAACACACCCTTACAGAATATGTACAGGAATTCAAATGTTGTCTCACATGGGAGTGGCTCCACATGATTAATATATTGACAAAAATTTCACCTCACCCACCTAGGTTGAGAGTTGTCTGACAAGTACAGGATTTTAAATTTTGAAAGATGTTGGTAATCAAATTGATAAAGAAAAGTAGGTTACAATAATGAGCCAACTCTGTTGACGGCCGACTCGAGCCGGCATTCACAGTCAACATTCTGCCTCCATCTCTTAATTATTCAACCCCACGCGGATATTAGGTACTCCTACTTGCACTATTGAACTTTTTTAACTTCCACTTTACTTTTTTGAAAATTGGTTGTAATCTATCTGACTTTTCGAATTATATATATTTAATTAGAGTAATCCTATTTAAAATCGTTCATTATGATAGTCGTCTTATGTGGTATACGTATAACGTTTAGTTATTTGATGAATTATTGTGATAAATTTTTATTCTTTAATACATCAAATCATTAAAAACGTCACATGTATGTCACGTATAACGATTACGATAGTGAGCAACTGCAAATAACATTATTTATTTATTCATGATTTCAATTTAGTTTTAAATTTCATCATTCGGTCAATTTTCATAAAACACATTGTTCTTCAAATTAATAAAATTACTTGATTGAATAACTTATCTTTCACGTAGGGCCTGTTTTAGCCCTATTTTTTTTTGCCCAAAAATGTATTTTGACGTAGAATGTATGATTAAAAAATAAAAGAAATATTTGACTTTGCGTATAGTATTATTTTATTAAAGAACGTGTGCTTGAAAATAAGAAATAGAAAAATATATTTTGAAAATAATAAGACCAAACAAGGGCTTGATCACCATGTTAATTTGGATACGCAGTCATTGTTTCATTTCCATTATTTTTAAAATACAAATTTTTTTTTTCAATTACACATTTTTAAACAAAATAAAATTACACGCAAATAAAAAAAAAATTCATTATTTTTTAATAACACATTTTTTATACTATTTCACAATGCATTCTTACAATAAAATTGGACTCTAACTGTCTAACATAAACAAGTGTTATGACAATGTATTAAAATGTGTGTTTTTAACACTTTTATATAACATGGTGTAACAGTCAGTTATGATTGCATGTAATAATGAAAATTTATTATAGCATTATTATCAATTTTGTTAATTTGAAAAAGATAAATTACGAATTTGTGAAATTTAAAATGAATTGAAGTTAACTAAATTTTCAAACTACGTTTCGGTGACGTAGGGGTGTTAAGCGGGGACGAGCCTCATAAGCGAGTTGAATGAGGATTTGACCATGCGAGCCGCTCTTCAACCTGTGTATGGATCGACTCACAATGTTGAGAAAAATATATTAATATAAGTAAAAGAAGTAAAAAAATATGGTAGGTGGCTAGCAGCTCGCGAACTAGGTTGACACGCCCCCACTAAGGGGAGGGCTCGTGAGGCGAGTTGATATGCACTTTTGTTAAGCAAGTCGGCTCGTGGCTCGTGCTCAATTCTTTGTACAAGCGAATGCAAGTTGAATTGAGCTTGTGGTATGTGATTTGAACGATTCGATTAAGTATTTTAATTTATCGCTCGATTCATGCTGTTTAACGTTTTTAAGGTGACGGAAGGTGATGAATGTCAAACTATACTCCCTAGGATTCCAACTTGTTACATGATCGAAGTGTTTAAAAAAAAAAAAAAAAAAAAGCAAAAAAGTCAAATTTTATCTCTTCAATTTTCATTTCACGTCATCACCAAAAACTCAATCCAACCCCCCCCCCCCCCCCCCCGGTCTTACATCATCTGTAGACACACAACCCAACCATACTTGCCGGACTTTTTCTATTGTCAGCACCAACTTTTCAACTCCCGAATCGACGCTTATTCGTTTTGCACCATGTACGAATCCTTTGATAGCAAAGACTATGAGATGAAGCCCATAGAGATACGGGCAGTTGAAGCCTTAGGCCTTGGTTTCGATTTGGCCAGCGATTTTCGGCTCAAGTTCGTAAAAAGGTGCCCCGATGGCGGCAGATTGGTGAGTTTAGATGAGAGGAATAAGAAGGATGTGGTGATTCCAGGACTCGGGGGCGTGGTGATTCCAGACGTACCCGATTGCATTCGGGTCGATAAAGGGGACCACATTCGGTTTAAGTCCGACGTTCTTCAATTTAATCAGGTCCCTTGTTTATAATTTTCCATTTTTTTTTTCTGTTTTATTTACATGGATTGCATTTTGTTGTGAATTTATGTATATGGGTATTGTGTAATTGTGCTGATTATGAGTTTTGGAGCTAAAAATAAATGCTTGGTGAGATGTATTATTAATATATAATAGTTTTGATTATGATTTTTGGAGCTAAATATGTAATCTTTAAAGCATAATATGATTGGTGAGGTGTTCGATGCTAAAGATTGAGGAATAGCTTTTAATCAATTCTGTTGGAGCAAGATACAGCTTTTGAAGCACGAGACATCTCTATATTTTGGTGATTTAGTTTTTGAAGGAGAGACATAATAATTATTCTAAATATACTCTATTATGTGTATATGTATAATGATGTTGATTTTAAATTTTGGAGCTAAAAATATAGTGCTAAAGCATAAGATGATGGCTATGGCACCAATTTGTTTATGATGCTTGTACTTGCATTTGCATTTGTGATAGAGCATGGGAGAAGTTGTGAAAGCATGAAATGGCATATGATTTTTGTTTATTGGTGTTTAAATGGTTGTTAAATAGATTGTAAGTGTGATTCTGATCCTACATTATACAGACGCTGGCACGAATATTCCTATCTATTCCTTAAACTCAATTTATTGTCATCTCCTGGATTTTCGGACCATGAAAAGCTAATGAAACCATCTACTAATGACTAATAATTCATGTTTTCTGTTGCTTTTCCTCATATACTTAACAAAATAAACAATGAAAATTGTGGACATATACTTAATGATCATGCCTTCATGAGAAAGTAGTGCTTTCTGCGGGTTGTCCTTTTGTATCTTAACTTTTAATATTTCTCTGGTAGTTAGATAATATAATGTGAAACTCAGGATTATAATATAACATGAAACTCAGGATTTAGGATTAAGATTCTAACTTCAAATGGGAAAATGAATGGAACACTTCATGCAAATGGGTTCTCTTCAGGAAAAAGTGAAGAATCTTACCTTTTGTTTTTAGATGAAGTCACTAAATAAGCCTTTGAAAAAAATACTGTTGACCGACTAACTGGTGAAAAATAACTTAACTTTTTACCTGTGTTGCACGGACATTTCAACTAGGGTGGCATGTCTGTGTCCCCACACTCCTCGGACACTATACCATTTTTCTTTATTTGGCTTTTAACTTAAAGTTATTATAATATAACAAATAGGCACTATTATTTAAAAGATTTTAATAAGAAAAATTAATAATGTGTAAAACTAAAGTTATAATATATACATAAAGAATTTAATCAACGTGTCGGATTTGAAAAATTGCATGTCCGACACACGTCGGTGCATCATAGCTTTTTAGTATACCTTTCTTCTTAGTTTGAATTAAATTTATTGATGGAAGTTTAGTAGTGTAGTAACACAATGTACACTGTAATATCGTATCAAATAAAGGACAACCTCCAAAATGGTGGTCTATGTTCATCTTTTTACATGTCTTTTAGCTCACTCAACAGTTGTCATGTAAAATTCTGCAATCTTTTAACTCTTCATTGCTAATCTGTTATCAATTGCTTATGGCAGATGTCAGAGCTACTTAATCAAAAATCATCAGTACAGGGAAAGATTCCTTCAGGATACCTTAATTCTACTTTTGATTTAACTGGAGCCTGGTTGAATGATGCCGCAGACGCCAAGTATCTAGCCTTCGATGGTTATTTCATCTCACTTTACTATTTGCACCTTACTGCATCAAGTTTAGTACTTCATGACCATGTAAAGAAGGCTGTTCCTTCCCACTGGAATCCAGCATCTTTGTCTAGGTAACGTTCGAACTTGACAGTATTTATTTGATGAACTTCAGAGCTTAGGATTACATGAGTCTAAATATGAAGAGAAAAAAATAAAATGGAAATACATATAAACATGATGATCAAAAGCGATAAAGACATCCAATAACACAGTCAGTGAGTTTTGGCAAATAATGTCGTTAAATTTTCTAAACCTATTACAGTAACGGAAATAAAACTAAAGGTTGTATCCTCTTAAAAAATACCTTTTTCTTTTCTTTCCTTTTTCTTTCCCGGATTGTGGTGGGTGGGTGGGTGTTTTGAGTAGTTTGTACAAATGTTATTTTCTATTATCATGGTGAACTTATGTACAGCATATGCTGTTAGATACTTGCAATTTGTTTATAAATGTGCTAAACATTCTAATAGGTTAAGAGTTCTTAATACTGTGCATTCTCTTAGAATGTGCAGTAGATGCTGTTGCATTACCTATTCGAAGTATAATTTTCTTTAAAAAAATTGACTTTTGAACTTCTCTATATCTATGTATTATAAGCTTCAACTTTCTTTGCAAATTGGTCTTGTTTAAATGTTTATTTTCATATTTTCTTGTTGCTATTTTTATTTATATCTCTTCTTGATGCCATGTGTTCTTTTTGTGTCCATAAGACTCCTTGCCTTGTTCATGTTTAGATCAAACACAATATATGCTTAATGCTTATACCCATAGTATATTAGAAATAGTATAGTCTTTTGTGCACTTTTGCTACGTCAAAATTGCCTTCCTGATTACTGGATGCAACCGGGTGTATGTTTGCTTCAGTTATGTGTGACCTTCATAATTTCTTACACCAGTTGTGCTATAAACTTTCAATATTGATTTTACTGTACTAATTCATTTTTCTTAGCCAGATTTATCCAGACTTATGGAACGCACATTATTGTTGGAATGGCTGTTGGAGGACAGGATTTACTTTGTGTTAAACAGAGACCGACTTCTCCAATTCCTCCAGCTGAACTCAAGGGATATTTGGAGGATCTTGGAGACTGTCTTTTCTCTGATACCAACAGTCCTATTCTGGACAGGAAAGCGGTTGATAACCAAAAAAAGGTATATACTCACAGATATATGCATGCGGTTGTGTCCTAGCATGTGCGTATATCTTGTTGTGTCTCTTTAGGCTGTAATTTCACAACAATTAATGTAATTAATTTGATTATGTAGGTTCCCGAGGTATTTAACCGTATGTTACAGGCACACACCATGCAATTTACCAGCGTTACTGAAACATCGAGCAAGGATGTAAGATATCTCATTCTACATGATTTCTTAGGATACCTATGAAAGTAGACTTATGATATAATATGTAACAGGGACTTACACTTATTTGGTCCAAAAGAGGAGGTGATGTGTTTGCACAAAGTCACTCCAGGTGGCTTCAGACGATGGCTGCTAATCCAGAAGCTGTGCTCTTTAAATTTGTACCTATTACTTCTCTGCTTAATGGGATTCCAGGGAGTGGCTATCTTAGTCATGCAATAAACTTGTATCTTCGATGTATGATTCTGGATCCATTATTATGACTAATAATGTATTTTCTTCTGGGTGGTCCGTCTTGTCCCTTTTCTTAATTTTCAAGCAGTAGCTGCATGGTGTACTTGTATTAGCTATCATTTCTCATTTAATTTCATTTTGGAAAATAATATTATGTTTCAAATGTCAGACAAGCCAGCTTCAGAAGATCTGCAGTATTTTTTGGAGTTTCAAGTTCCTAGTCAGTGGGCACCTCTGTTCTGTGAGTTACCTCTTAGACATCAAAGAAGGAAGGCTTCTTTTCCTTCATTGCAGTTCAGTTTCTTAGGTCCAAAGATTTATGTCAACTCCACCCAGGTAATTGCAATTTCACAAGTAAAAATGCAGAAATGAAAATTTTGAACAGAATCGTGTTTTCTTGATTGGTTATTAGTTAAAGGCGCATGATTGTAGCTTCAAATAGAAAGTTAACTTCATTGTGTAACATATGGATAACTCCTCAGTCTTAATTTTGTCCCCTTTGATTAGCTAACAATTTTGATAAAAGCCAAAATCATAATCTTATAGGTTTTATTAGTTTTGATGCTTTTGTTGTAATATTTGATTGATTCTTCTGTGCCTTTTCAGTGTATGTAACTTGTATTTCAACACTCAATTTTGGAGAATAATTGACTTGCACAAAATTTAATGGCTTAATAATTAGTGCTGAAATTAGTAAACGATGGAAGTCAGAGCAGGGGATATTCTAAGCTTGTCTACTTCAGAGTGTAGATTGCTGATAGAAATGGTTCAAGCTAGAAACATGCAAAATTTTAGATATGCATTTATTCTTCAACAAAAGAAATAGAAAAATGCATGGTTTTCTATACCTGACTGTTGAATGGCTGAACTGACTTCGAGTTGGCTGCTATTTTCTTGCTCTTTGTGCTGTGGAATCCAATTGTGTTGGACTGGAGATGGTAAAATTCCAAGGACATAAACGCTAAAAAAATGATATGGACTGTTTACATAAACCATCCAGATGGGTTGTTAGGAATTTGCACTATTTTCAGTTCATTTGCCATTTTATGGCGTTTTACTTGTACTCGCCAGCCTTATCTTGTAGAAATAACTAATAAGGCTATTGGAAAAAGTTTGCAGATATTCAATATTCCAACCATTAGGAGCTCCATTTGAATTTTGTAGATTACACTCTTAACATACATGGCTTTATTTTGTCTACGTCATATTTCCTTTCGAAAGTGAATCCTTCCCCATGCTCTGCAACATAATTTATGGTTCTGCTTCTTTTTGCTCTTGCTCGACTTGATCTGATTTTCAAATCATAGTTTTCAGAGAACCATGAACAAAAACGATTTTATAAAATTGCCTTATCTTATTCCTTGAGTCGAAGATATGAACTTTATTGGCCTTATTTTGTAGCGCTTGCACTAAACTTTCTCCTGTTATTTTCCCTATAGAGAATTGCTGTTGAATTTGTTTTCTTTAATCACTAATTTTGTGATTGCACATATTGATCAAACATTTTGATTCGGTTTTAGGTTACAAGTGATGAAAAACCCATTATTGGCCTCCGCTTGTATTTGGAAGGAAAGAAAAGCAACAGGTTGGCAGTTCACGTACAGCATCTTTCAAGTCTTCCAAACATAATGGTGTTCACCTCAGGTAATGGAGACATTTGCAAACCTCAGTGGCGAGGTTCCGATGATTACGAATTTAGCAAAGAGTACTTAGAACCAGTCCGATGGAAGAGATATTCAAATGTATGCTCATCGGTAGTAAAGCACGATCCCAGCTGGGTAGTAGGTGAATCCGCCGGTGTTTTTGTTGTGAGCGGTGCACAGCTAGTTACCAAGGGTAAATGGCCAAGAAAAGTTCTTCACCTCCGCTTGCTTTATACCCACCTACCTAACTGCAGGATTCGAAAGACAGAGTGGGCATCAGCGCCTGAAGCTTCTCGGAAGTCAAGTTTCCTCACGAATTTGAGCACGACTTTCACATTCACCCAACGGGCAGTTACGGACGCCCCGAAGCAACTTCCAGCAACCCTGAACTCTGGTGTATATCCTGACGGTCCACCCGTGCCCNACTCTGGTGTATATCCTGACGGTCCACCCGTGCCCATTCGGTCTACGAAGCTACTTAAATACGTGGATACAACCGAGGTTGCGCGAGGTCCATATGACACCCCAGGACATTGGTTGGTAACGGCTGCTAAGTTAGTGGTTGAAGGTGGTAAAATTGGCTTGCAAGTGAAATTTGCATTATTGGATTATTCACAAGAATGATAATGTTATTTTGCTTTCTATTTTATTGTTTTGCCTATAAATGTTAGGAGATTGTGTACTATAATGTAAGAAATATACGATAAATGTCGTCTTGTACAAAATCAAAATTGACTGAATTTCGTGGTCGATGAACGAGTTTTATGTGGTATCCCTTGTAGTTTGTTGATTGTTCTGAATTTGTTTACAAACTGAATCTATATTTGTGATTCTGATATGTTCGTGAAAAGGCAAACATATACTAAGAGTATTCAACCTCAATTGAGTAGTTGAACAAGCTAGCCATTGAACTCGTTAAAAACAGCTAGACCACTACTCAGACAAGTTTTTTTTCGAGTTCTTTGCTAGCCAAATACGCGTTGTCAACCATCCAACAACTATTGGTTCATTGCTTTCACTCCCAGTAGTGAATGCAAGCCAGACGAGCTACGAATCGAGAAGGAAACAAGTCAATGATCTATCTTTACCAACTAACTAATCGAACGCAAGTTTGGATCGAAGTAAAACTCATGTCATTACTTGGTCTCTGATGTGTAAAATATTGGACTTTTATTTCTATGAAATAGTTGTAAGTTTAAAACAGGGATAAATTAACTCTGGAGCGTAAATTAATGTGCAACATTTTGCTCAAGGGCTATTCCATGTGTGCAACATTTCACTTAAGTTCTTAAGGAGGAAGTCCGAGATTCAAATTCGCTGAAACTGCTAAGTAAATTCACGTTGGGACCTAACCCTAGTGCTGGCAACAGGGTGGAAAATCCTCGACTGAGTTAGGGATGGGACTGAGAAACCAAACTCAAATCGAGGACAGGGATCATGGTCCCCGCCCAATTTTAGTTTTTTTTTTGCCACTTAAAAACAGAAAATCAACAGAGACATTTCAATGAGTGCATCATATTCATATTAAAAGCATCAATTTCTTAAATAAAAAATAAACAAGAGGTTAGAAGGGGATTGTGGCCGTCCCCACCCATCCAGTCACATCCGAGCTCTATGAGGTCTCATCCAGAACTAGTTCCATTGCCATTCCTATCCAACCTTTGTGGACAGTACTCATGCAATTGATACTAGCATTCCAGTTAAGTTCCTCTTAAGTGAGAGGTCAAAAATTCGAATTTTTGAGGACGCGAAGTAATTTCACGTTATGGCCAAACCTCTCATAGACAAAACTTGAGGAAATTGTGCACAGAATGATCTTGAGAGAGGCTTGTAGGGGAAAGTTCGTGGTCTTTACAAAAATGTGCATATTATTGTAACTACCACTGACCTTTCCCTATATTAGGTGTCATTTCAAAGCATGCTTGTAAAATATGTGGAATAAACTATCTCACAAACTAGATATATTAATTAATGAATGATTGAGGATAAGAACACGACAAAAAAAAAAAAAGTGGGGTCATAACTGCGACAAAAAAAATTATTTTCTTCCTCGTGGGCTTTGTTGGTGCTTGCTGTGCTATTGTTTTTCTTTGCTGAACCAGGTCTAGCAGTGCTATACCTGTAGAGTTCTATGAGCTGAAAAATATGGACCAACATGTTGAATAACCGTGAGATGGCTAGATTTACTTTTCGATTTCTGTTTGAAGAGCTCGGTTTCAATACAGATATTGAAATTTTGGTGAAGATGCCATTTGGAAACACTCTTTACTTCTTGAATGCAAAAAGAAAAAAATGGTAGATTTTGAATGCTGAAGAAGAAGCGATGGAGAAACTGCAGAAAGTTTGGAGAGAGATACTGGGATTGATATTCTAGGGAAAGTGATTTAGAACTGCACAAAGATTCAATACTGACACTCCTTTAGAAATGCAATCTAGTTTTGTCAATTTCTTCTTATCAGTTCCCCTTCACTCTAGAAATGAGAACGAAATGTAGACACGATAATACACTGTTGTTCCCTCTTAGTTTCACTTCCTTAAAATGAACCTTAGCCACATTAAATGCCTTCATTCTTCCCATGTATAAGTTCCAACCAATGTGGGAAACTCAATAGAATAAATTCTAAATTTCTACTTTCACGTCATTTATTCTAACACAACAGTAGACTGCAGTCCTAAATCTTGCGGAAGAATGCTATTCATCACTACTGGCGTTAAGCAGCAGTTTATATGGCAATTACATGACATAAAATGATGGATTCATTTAAATGCAAAGTTATTTGACTTATTTAATTGAACTTATAAAGTGTAGCCACGTAAATTGGTGCTAGATAGTATTATTCTAATTCTAAGAGCACAAGCTCCCTTGCCACGATCAATCACATCGCAAGAATAAATACAATATTTGGATGATGTTTGCACCAGCTATTAGACTTGGGAATAATATTCTTGTCATTTCGGCTCCTGCAAGTGCCAAGTTGTGAAATTTAATTATTGTTATTCTGCTGAGTCAAAATTTCATTAAGGGCAGTTTATAAATTTGCGTCCTTGTAAATTTTATCTTAGGAATTTGAGTCCTTTAAATTTCGATGTTGCCCTTATTTGTCTTATAAATAGATAGATTTCATTACGCTTTTAAATTACCACAATAAAAGAGAGGAAGAGAGGTTGGAAAAGATAAGTGTGTGATTTTCTCATATAAATTTTTTACCACAGTTAATTGCAGTAGTGGCAGAAGAGAAATTAGTCTCACATTGAGGCAAACATTTATGTCTTTATTTCTTCTATTCTCTCCGTCCCATAAAAAAAAAGTCCTATTTTTTTCACACTGATTAAGAAATTTAGTTAATACAATTGAAATAATAAATTTTACTATTACTTTTCCTAATATATCCTTGCATTAATGTAATTAACATTCAAGGTAATTAAATTATGCATGCAATATTTAAGGTAATTAACATTCCAAAGTCATCCAATACAAATACAAATACAAATGAGTAAATGTCATTGAAGATGAAATGCTTTTTTTTTTTTTTTTATGGTTTTTAATTTATTGTTTCACCCTACAATTGAATAATTGAGTAGTTTATATTTATGATAACAAAGCATATTAAATAGGAGCATATTAGGAAACTAATATATTAACTACACCCTCAAATAATAGATAAAACTATAATTTGGGATAGACGAATAAGGAAAACAAAACTATTTTTATGGGATAAAGGGAGTACTAATTAATTGCTTTCAGTGGAATAGAATTAAGGTTTCTAGTTATCAACAACAAGATGGTACCCCCATTGGAGATACCTATATATCTTGGTTCGTAATTTAGTAAATTGGTGTCTTGACAGTGTATATACATAATGCAACCAGATCACAGCATCACACAGCAGCAATCAAATTGGTTGAAACAACTCTGGATATTTCTCCTTTAGCTAAAATTAAATGACAATCTTCTACTTTACCCAAACAGCAATAGTTTAAAAGTGGATATTTTCCCTAACGTCGCTGTAGGAAGAAATGACCATTTACATCCAATTTCACTACAACAATGTGAAGTAAAATCCATGCTATATAGTGAAGCCTAGGATAAACTTCGTACAACAGCTTTAATAGAAATTTCAACTTCAATGACGCAGCTATCTCCAACGACAAATCCTTTCTTAGGGTCATTCATGTCAGTGATCGAAATGAAATTTGGCCATCCCAAATTGGGGCACGAAGGCGAAAACCAGCTATTAATGTCTGCAAAGAAATTGAATGTACATAGCATGACATATATTATAATCAACTTAAAAATTCGTACAACATGAATTGGTTCAGTTTATATGAATCTTTATGATGTATTATAATTACAAAATATGTAAAATTCCTTATTCTACAAGGAAACATAGATAAATGGCAATGTCAGCAATTTATGCAAAAGGACTTTGATCAAAATTTGTCTTAATTGCCTTAACAATTAACGTTGACTTCTTCATTCATTTGAAATTTGAACTCCACACAAACATTCTCTCTTATCTCCCTATCGTTTCGTTTGAATGCCATCCAAAACCTTTACAAAATCATTGCAGGAAGAAAATTTTTAATGATCATTCTTTTTCAGTTTCTTTTTTTTTTTTTTTTGTTTAGTTTCAACTTCATTTTAGTCTTACCATGATACTTGCAATCTGCACCATCAAACTGGTTTTTCATGCATATGGTGAAATCCGCATTCAGTTTTTGATAGGACTGTCTTTCCATACCAACTGCATGCAAGCATATCGAAACACAGTGCCCCTCTTGTTCACCATTTCCTTTCGTATCCACACAAAGCTTCCTATGTTAACCAACAAAATTGGAATCACTAAGAGGAAGAAAGGTTAAAGAGCTGTAGAAGAAAACGGGCATTACCATTTATAATCTCNTATATATAAGGCAAGCTTCTGATTGTATTTATAGTAATTCCTTTTAATTCATTTTCTAGTTCATCAGCTCTCGTTTTCTTTCTATCTCCAGTGATGAATTCCTCAGAAAACCATGGATTTTCCATTTCAGAGTAGTTTGATATCTTGAATTCACGCGTATAGGAATTAGTTACTTCAAACAAAGACAAGCATTCTCCAATCCCTTTGCTCTTGATGACAAACACTTCCGCTCCAAATACACATTTATCATCAACAATGAATCCATTAGTGGGATTCATCAAATCTTCCTTCGCAATGAAATTGGAAAAGCCCCATTCAGAGTTTATAAGATGAAAACGTCGTTGACCTGCACGAAGAGAGGAGCAGCTAATATAATGACAGTTTAAGATTTTATATATAGTAAATGCTTTCCTATTCGCTTTAGAAGTAGATATTACCTTTCATAAACATAAAATTGTCAAATTCGTGATTAAACAAAAAGATGCTGAAGAAGGCATTAAATTCCCAGCCAGGCGGCAAAGAATTTATATCTGCTACAACCAAGTATGCAGAAACATGATTGCCTTCATCCTCTGTGTTTCGCCCATTAGGGTATATTATCAACTTCCTAAGTCAATGAAATATTCAAATTACAAACAAATAAATTAACATGAGAAATTACAGAAAACAAATGGTTATTCATAAATTTATGAATGAGAATCTAGATAAGAAGAAATACCATTTGTAGTCGCCTGATTCAAATTCACTTGATTCATACTTGTCAATACCATTTTCTGAAAGCAAGGAGAATGACTCAATCTTGAACAAGAAGTGTGCTGGAGAGAAATCTCTTGTTCCTACTGTAACTTCTACAACAATTTAACAGAAAAAAAAAACAAATGAATTTAATATCCCACTCTCTGTTGATAAATAGGCAAGAGTTTAGGTTAAGAATAAAGATTAAAGGTCGAAGGAACTCACCATTGTCAATACCAGTACTCCGACGAGGAGCCATTTTTTCAAGTAAGTATATACTTGTGCATACATAAGATCAATTCTTCATTAACTATATAATGAAGATTTCTAGGGGTTTGCCGTGACTTTTCGATGGACATTTCTTGGGCTTTATGGTGACTCTTGGATACTGCTGCTAATCATGCTTATGATAACTCCACAGTAAAGTAGTGTTGTGCAAACTATGAGGGTGTTTGGTGGAGATTAAAATTAGATTTTTAGTAGATTGTGATAGAAGTTTTTAATTACACATCAACTTTTCAACACCCTTGGTACTTTCTACACCAATTATAACTAACAAACTGAAACTCTTGGATTAAAATTAGATTTTAAATCAATTTCAAAAATATTTTATTCCCGTAGAATCAACAAAACAGTTTTTTCCACTAGTTTTTTTATACAGCTAAGTATATTTTATCTTCTTATTAAGTCCCTATTTGAGCATCCTTAAAATTTATTTCCATTCCCACATTCTCCTATTAAAATATTTTTGTGTGTAAACATGCAATTTTTTTTCTACTTTTAAACAACACATTGTCCTAAAAAATCATTTCTTGCAAAATCTATTCTCAAATACTTACATGAACACTAAAAAAACTGATAACCATATTATGCACGTAACAAATCCCATTTGCACTATATAAATAACATCAAGGTCTCATGCATGTGACGGGTTGAGATTTACTGTCCAACTTGCTACCTGCCTAATGATTCATTTACACATCATTTTAAATTAATATGTCCAACTTTTCTCTCACTGCCACTTATGCTTAAAAATAGGTGTAAAATGATTTGTTAATGAATAATTAGTGGACAACATGTTGGATAGCTAATTTTGGACAACAAATCTCAACTTGCATGAGACTCCATTTGAACATATAACAAATAATTTTTTTTGAATATGACAATCTTTTAATAAAAATTGGATAAGCACATGATGGAGCATAAAAATCTCATAAATTATTCACTTAGACAAAAAAGAAAATAATAATAATAATAATAAAAACTATTGCTTGTCTCTAAACAACTTTCTCAAAACTTGAACAGTACCTCTTGAAGTATAAATATGATCACATGCATATACTCTGAATAGTTTCTTTGGCAAAAACCATCAAGTAATTGAGGTATAATACATCCAACTCATATAAGTGCATCATATAATTATATTCCACTCTTGTTTGGTGTAGATTAAAATCAAAATTTTAATATATTTTGTAAAAGTTAATGAAATGTATGTTTGAAAAGTTACGAGTTCCATGAAACGCGTGGTTTATAAAATTAATTTTAACTTTAACTTGAAATTAAAATCAGATTTTAATCTCTACCAAACAGTCCCTACATGTGAGAAATCTAAACTCAAATATGTATATTTAACACATATCTTAATTGAAATTTACTTAATTTTATTTTTTTTGAAGTTTTATAGCTTGAATAATATGAAATTAAAAGATCCTTAGGTCAAAACTAAATAAAATGGATCCTCAATATACAAATCCTATGTGGACATGGTCACGTGGAGTCAAGTGACCTCACAAAATTTTTTGACTTTTTTTTTTTTCTAAAATTCTGTAATTGCATTTTTTTTAAAGTGTAAATTTCTTGCTTACGCACAATGAGGGTCCCTTTTATTTGTTTATTTGATTATCTGTTTGTTAGTGAAATGAATTATTTAGTTGTGACTTTAAAAATTCTTTAAATATAAATTTAGTGGTGAAGAAATAGAGAGAAAATGGTTTCAATTATCGATGAATATTCACAGTTTCTAAATTCTTTTTGGACATTTTGGACAAGTAAAAATCACTAAGATTACAATTTACGTGTTCGATCCTTGCAGCCTTTGGGGGGTCTAATGTTCGATTTTGTTCGTCGTATGATTTTGAGGGTTGAATGTGATTGGGAAGATGAGGATGTCGTTCAAATTCGTATTTTAAGTGGAGGATATTTTGGAGTTCAAGATTTGGGCAATTTCGAAGTTTAACGAAATTTGGCCTCTTAGGCATAATTAGATTTGTTCATTGGTTTTTTCCAACGTGTTAAAAATTGGATGTTTAGATTAACGAATTATTGTTCGCAAATTTTAATTTCAGTTTCCTGCAAAATCTTTACTTCCATCCTTGACTTCTAACAAAGTATGAAAATGCGTATGATACAATTGTAGTAGTATATTGACTTATTTTCATTAATGTTATGTTGTTTAAAAAAAATTGTATTTTAATTTTTGACCCCACAATACAGAAAGTCTAGACTTAATAAGAAAGATGAAAACTCATTTCTGCTGCTGTAAAACTAGAATAGGATACATTCTCTATTTTTCAATATCGATACTAGCTAGCATGTTATGTTCATTTTTATTAAGGATATTAGGATAACCTCACTAGCATTGATAGACTAGACTCTGTAATTCATTACACTAAGTAATAACCAAATAATTTAAATGAAAAAACTTGTGATGATAAAGAACTTTGTTCGCATGAAAAAGGAGCAAAGATGAAAATATGTTCTGAAAAGTTGATACAGTGATCAGTTTTCAATTTTCTAACCTAACTGGAAATTCGACTTATGAAGAAGGGCAAGTTGATTCTCAATTTTTTAAATAAGGGTATAGTTTGATTGAGTTTATTTTTCATGAAAAATGTCATTTTTTTTGCACCTAAGTTACTGTTTTTGGGGTGTTTGATTGACATTTTTTCCATGGAAAATGTTTTTGTAAAGTTGGTCACGTGACCATGTTTTACTCAAAAATAAGGGAAAAAAATTTATTTATGGGGATAAACTTATTTTTTCTAGGCAATTCACACTTCTCAAAAAACTCAACTTTATGAAAAAAAATATACATTTTTATGTTAAAAATTAAGTCAATCAAATATATTTAATTGACAATTTCAATGAAAATAAGTTCTAGACGTACAATTCTCTTTCCATACTTGTAATAAAAAAAATCAGTAAAAGGCAATTATATTAATACAACATTTTTATTTCTTAGTACCACTACATTTTAATTGCATTTAAGATCCTCAACTTTTGCTTATTCTCGCATTTATGTTCCTTTCTTTTTATTACATTTTTTATTCTCGATCTTTCATTAATTAACATATGTATTCTCTGATTGTGATTTATATCCAAATATTACAAATGAAGGGTGTTGTTGATTTATATCATGCAACTTTACTAATCGTGACAAGTAATAAAGTGGATCTAAAAGTTCGAATTATCGTTCTTACGAGGAATACTATTTGATTGTTGATTTAATTATGATTAATTTCAATTTGACTGAAAATAAATAAAAATTGTTTTAGTTTTTATTATAAATCTACAAAAACAATTAAAAAGTGCACAAGTGGATAATTTGGGATATTTATATGATAGCTATCCCCTTAATCTCAATTACCAATTTTGATAACAATTAAATACGTGTACCTGATTGAATTCTTCTAAATTAATTGATTTACCTCATTGGAGTTCAAACCAATCATATTCAATTAAGTCAACGCGCTATATATCTATGTGAATCAACCTTAATCAAGAATGTTCAATCATCAAAGAATTAAATCGCAACAATCACAAAATCGTATATCTATCATTTTATCCAATTTTCAGGTTTTTACTATGTGGTCTAAGCAAATAACTCTATTTCGGTATAATTATTGCTCACAATCAATGAATTGATGATCAAATAATTCAAAGTATTAAGCCCTTGTTTGATACATATTTTGGAAGTTAGAATGCATTTTTTCTTGGCATTTA
>CAIGRT010080627.1:0-35789 GCA_903798405.1 Fraxinus platypoda | reverse complement strand
TTGACATTTCAGGTTATGGGAGACAGATCGGGTAACATACGCTGGTGGGATGTTACCACTGGGCAATCATCCTCATTTAACACTCACAGGGAAGGTGTAAGGAGAATCAAGTTCTCACCAGTTGTTCCAGGAGATCGTAGCCGTGGACGTATTGCAGTTTTATTTTATGACAACACATTCTCCGTTTTTGATCTTGTAAGCAAAACTAGGGAATAGTTGATTTTCTTGAGTTGGCGTGATTTATATGTGTAGTGCTGAAATGTTCATTTCCATGTTTTTGAAATTATATAGAAAAAAATGGACGAAAGGTTAGTCTTTCAAGTTTGTTTGGTATTATAGCTAATATGAGGGAAATTTTGCTAACACAAGGATAGTTCATATTTCTTCTTTAATCAATTCTAACGCTGATTAAATGAACCTTTCCTCCATATTTTGTGTGATGGTGAGTTATACAGTTATATTTTTCTTCATCAAAATAATAGAAGTGAATAATCTAGAAAGACTGCTTCACTAGTTTTGGCCTTGTACAAGGCTTGGATAATTTTTCATTCAGTTTCAATTTTAAAGACGTGTTTCTGATTTGTAGGATTCATCAGATCCATTAGCCAATTCCCTCTTACAACCGCAATTTCCTGGAACGCTCGTACTTGAACTTGACTGGTTGCCTTTGCGAACAGATAAGAATGATCCACTGGTATTGTGCATTGCTGGAGCTGATAGTAGCTTTCGTCTCATTAAAGTTAATGTGTATGTCCCATAAATCCTTCAGATTTGCTGTCAGCAATCAATAATTTCTAGTGAACAAGGGGATTACAGGAGCCTTTGCATCCTATGGTTGGCTTTTTTGATTCTAGAAAGCGAAGTTAATTTGTACGTCATGTTTGTTATATAGAGAAAAAACAAAGAGCCTGTCCAAACCTTTTGATGATTGATCTCGCAATCTGCTATAATACGATACTTATCATTCTTGTAGTTCACGATACTAAGTATGTCTTTGTGTTTTATTACATGCAGAAATGATCGGAAAATTGGCTTTCATCCTCAAGCTCAATCAGTGAAGGAGAGGTTCCGACCGCTGCCTTTGTCCTCTCCAATATTGCTGCCTACACCACATGCACTGGTAACTTCTAATCTATACCTGATAGTATATTAGATGAATGCAGGTAGACACATGAAGTTAAGCAAATTACATGCCTGGTAACTAGACCAATATTTATTGTTATGTAATTTCGATGAAGTGGAAAATATCATATAAATGGGTGTGCTTTCATGCTCCCTCAAAACTATTAAATGAAGTATGACCATGCTAATGCTGCAAACATGAATGACCTAGAAGTTACGATTGAGCAAGAACACTAGTCTTTCATCTGCTCACTTTAGACGTTCCTTTGCTGCAGGCATTGCGGATGATTTTACAGTTAGGGGTGAAGCCCACGTGGTTTAATGCATTCAGTACAACCATGAACAAGACACATTCACATATTCCAGGAACTCCATCATCTGGAGATCTGCGCAGTTATATGCTTGATTCACCACGTGTTGGTGACTCTGTAGTTCCGGAGATGCTGCTTAAAGTATTAGAGCCTTACCGCAAAGAAGGTTAGCATCCTTTGTAGAACAATATTAAAAATACTTATTTGATCATTTGATGAATTTTGTTTTCCTTCACATGTTTGTTTTGAAGGCTGCCTCCTTGATGACCAGAGAGTGAGACTCTATGCTAGTCTTGTCAACAAAGGTTTTGCAGCAAGGTTAGCATTTGCAGCTGCAGTTTTTGGTGAATCCACGGAAGCACTTTTCTGGCTTCAATTACCTCAGGTTCTTAACCACTTGATGAATAAATCGGTTAACAAGTCACAGAAAGGTCCAAATCTATCTGCAACTCCTGAGATTGATGAGACATCCATGTTGAGTAGAATCTCTTCGAAAGGAAAATCAGTGCCTGGAGGGAAAAAGAATCCGTTGGTTAGTCAGATTATTGAAAATTTATAATGATAACTTTAATGTAACAATTTACACAACTTAGCAAATATGTGACTTTTTTGTTTGTAACCAGAAATGTTATGAGATGACAATTTCTTAATTATCTTTCATGATGGCTTTTTTCGTTGAAGGGTAATGGCCAACTTAGGTTAATGGCTTTTGAACAAGCTGAATTATGGGAGTGTGCTAGTGAACGCATTCCTTGGCATGAAAAATTGGAGAGTGAAGAGGCAATTCAGAACCATATACATGAGTAAGTCTTTCTATTCCTCCATATTTTATTATTCCCTATTGCTTGTTTTGATTAATTTTTTGGGCCAGTTCTAAGTAGATCTTACTCATGGTATATTTGTCCCTGGGATTCTACAGTACTCTGATTATGTATATATGCAATTTAGAGATGTTACCTCTATTGACCAAATTCAATTGTTTCGATATCAACATTGGAGGTTGCTGATTCTATGATTGCACTCGTGTCATGATCTAAAAATTATTATTTGTCAAAATGCTTGGTTACATAAGGACTAAAACTCATTTCTTTTCTTGAACAATCTTCTCATACTGAAGCCCTTTTGACGTTTCAAGATTTGTCCTAAGAATTGTATTGTAGGAGATCTAGAGAAGTATGGTGTAATGCATTGTTGAGTTGAGTTGATTAAGTGACAAACTGGATGTGATCCATCGGGCTTTACAAATCAGTGTGATGCAAAAACATTATGAATGAACTGCAGCTGTGCAAAACCTGAATGTCACCAATTACTTCACTTATGTGGAGCCTATATTATAGCTGGTGAGAAGGAAAATAAGAGGAAAATGAAAAATAACTGTGTCCCATGCTTGATATTGCTGGCATTTCTCTTTTTCCTTGGGTGGAAAAACAAAGAAAATTAATTTCCTTGTGCATATCCCTGATTGTAGTTTGATAAAAGAAACGTTATCCTTACCATTATGTTGTAGAGACTAGAAAATGGAAGTCTACAGAGTACTTGTTGACAGAAGTGCTTGGCAATGTGGAGAATTTAGAACAATTATGATTTCACGTGACACTTTACATGGGAGGTGGACTAGCAATCAACAAAGCTGTCTGATTTAATACTATGTTGAACCACTTGGTTAAAAAGCTTAAGCTGTTAAACTTGTCCACATGTATATCATTCAAAATATTATCTTCAACAGTATTTTTTTTATGCACACAATTTAGATAGCAATTAATGACTAATATAAAGGATGTTGATGTATATCATTTACCTAATAATATTACATTTCCTTGAGTATTAGACTTGTGTCAGTTGGGAATTTGGAAGGTGCTGTTAGTTTACTGCTCTCTACTCCTCCAGAGAGCTCTTACTTCTATGCCAATGCTCTGCAAGCTGTGGCTCTTTCATCTGCAGTGTCAAAATCTCTACTTGAACTTGCTGTCAAGGTGCTTCTCTCTTCTAACTGATACTGTATACTTAACCTATGATTCCACTTCCTTCATCATTTAACTCCCATTATTATTGTATAGGTGGTTGCAGCTAATATGGTTAGAACTGACCAGTCATTGTCTGGCACACACCTGCTTTGTGCTGTTGGGAGGTATCAAGAAGCTTGTTCTCAGGTAGAGTNCAAGCCAACTTCAATTCAAATCAGAGGCCCGTTGACTTTTTAAATCAAGAAGTTGATCAAAAGAACTTTTTTTTTTTTTTTTTTTTTGACATCCAAACGAATGCATTTATTAAAATCAAACTCCTGAATGTTTACAAGAAAAGGAGGTGGCCTTTCGAGCCAAATACTATGCTGAAAATGAGCAAAGGCCTCTTTGGCTAAAACATGCGCTACACCATTTGCTTCCCGATGAGTAAAAGAAAACCCCAGAAATGTCCGGCTCAAGATAGCCCCTTCAGGTGCACGGACATTCGCTTTTTTTAGTGCCTCAATAGCATTATTGCGATCAGACTCAACAGAGGAGATGGTGAGACCTTGGTCGAGGGTGAATCTCAGCCCCTCCATGATAGCAATGCATTCCCCCGCAAGATGTAAGATGTCACCATGAATTGATCTGGATAGATCTGCTACCAACCCATGGTCGTCCCTGCGTATCACCCCAATCCCGTAATGTCCATGACCTGGTTTTGTGGCAACATATACATTTATTTTCAGTTTCTCTGCTAGGTGCAGCATCCATGATCTGTCATCTGTGCTCACTGTGTTCTGAATAAGGCCTCTTCCTTCCACCTTGCACCTTGCAGCTTGCAGCCTGGTATTCCTCAAGAAATACAGCTGACTGTTGGAGAATTTTTGTCCAATCATGGTTATAACCCTCATAGACAGCTACATTGCAGCTTTTCCAGCACCCCCCACATGATGAACCTGTAACTCCATTTCACTAGCTGCTAATTCCTTCCAAGCATTAAGTAACAATTATGCTGTGTTATTCCCCTTAAACTATGCTACTATCTCAGAAAACATGCTGTCTGCCCAAACCCCTTCAATCATTGGACTATGAAACAGGGCATGAAATATACTCTATTCTTCTCCCTCAGACTGGCTGCAGGTCTGCCTGAATGCCGGTTTTGAAGGTTCGCATTTGTTGGAATAATGTCCACGAAAAATTCTCATAAAAAGATCGGTATTTTGGGTGGGAGATTTAAGTGCTGCATAAATTTCCTCCAGCTGCCAAGCGGATTGGAAACCTCTGACTGCAGCTTAGAGAGTGATACTGATAGTCGGTATCCAAATTTGACGGTATACACTCCCTTCTGCTCATAATGCCACATTGGGATGTCCTTCACATCCGGGTTACCACATGGCAAGGAGAGAATAAGCTCACTGTCTGGGGGCAAAAACCTGTTCTCAGTTGCTTCTTTATTCCATTGTCCACATCGGGATGTCCTTCACATCCGGGTTACCACATGGCAAGGAGAGAATAAGCTCACTGTCTGGGGGCAAAAACCTGTTCTCAGTTGCTTCTTTATTCCAATGTCCATCCTGGTTCATAAGCTCAGACACGCTGAGGAAATCTCCATAGTGTGGCATGATTAGAGAAAGGAGCGTGGATGGGGGAATCCACGGGGAGGAAAGGCGGTGATGCTCGACCCATCCCCGACCCGCCATAGAATACCATATATCAGTTATCGGCCCCTCAAAATACTTTGCCATAGATATGAACTACCACCTCTACATGTTGCATCCATAGACGGGCAGTGGGGATAGTATTCCGCTGCAAGATTCGCGCAGATAATGACTTGGGATTTGTAAAAATCCACCAGGCTATGGAAACCCATTACTACTTAATGCTGGGTAGACTTAACGCCTCCCAGGATAGCCAGTGTAGTTTTCCCTTCCCATTGGAGCCAGATCCCCACCAGAATGATGAGGCTAACCGCTACAATTCTTTACACACATCAACTGGCAGTTGGAACATGCTCATGGTGTAGGTCGGTATTTTGCTTGCGCAACAGCTTTGATGAGCACTTCTTTCCCCCCTATAGAAAATAAACTCCTGCACCGCAGCTGTAGTTTCTGTCACACTTTTTCTCTAACCCCATCAAAATTCTCTTCTTGCTACGCTCTATCACTGATGGGAGGCTGAGGTATTTACTGTGCCATTGAGTGCGCTCGATCCGAGATAAATCTAGCACCATCTGTTGAGTGGACTCCGATGTATTTGCGCCAAAGGTATTTACCGCGCCATTGAAGGGCCATTCTGTTTCTGGCTTGTCAGGCTTGTGCTTTGTGTCTTAATTTTGCCTTTTGTAGTCCAGATGTATGGGGATTTAACTCCATCACACATCTTAGCATATTAAATAATTCACTCACCTTTCTTTATTAAATGGATCAAATGTGTAGTTTGTACTTTTCATAATGCATGTGCTGGATTGTCCATGTGGCAGTTTTCTTATGAGATTCATTGGATAGTTACGTTGTTCAAATGTGTCCCCTCAAATCCAGAATGCGTGACTGCAAGTCCCGGTATAGATGTCGGAGGACCTGGACTATGTTTTGGAGTCCCTTAACCTGAGAGATTGTGCACTTCATCTTGTAAGAGCCAACCTCAAGTAAGGCATAGTGTATGGTGGTCCTGAAGGAAGGCTGGCAATTTACTAGAATCTGACTTCATTGGTATGTTACAGAGCAAGTTGTAGTGCCTATCTGTGCCATTCCAAGATGTGTAAACCCCAACTTCAAGAAAGTGGGTTGAGAGCATTTTACTTGGTGAAGGTGGTTCCAAAAATACCTTTATAATAATGTTGGGAAGCAAGGGCAGGAGTGGAAAGTAAGTAGTAGGTCAGTCCAAGAGAAGATTTGTGCAGCTTACATCGGCCACCACATGTTGCTGATGTGGCAAGCCTGTAAGAGCATTGGTTCGCAAGTAGTCTAGTGGTTGCCAGCTGCTAATGTGTTGCTTTAGGGCTGTGAAAGGGAGGATATATTTTTTAGCTAATACCTTGCCACTCTTGAATATCCTATCTCTTTAATACTTTGACTAGATTTCCTCGCCTTTTGTTCCCGATTCAGATTGATTTTATTCTAAGCAATGACTTCGATTTTAGGTTATCACTTTTGGGCTACAAAGTCTCTTGAAGGGAGTCTTCTTTAAAGTCAAAACAGAATTACAACATTTCTGTCTCTGAGCCTTTTTATGAGTTGCACTATATTTTACTTTCATAAAAAGACACGAGAAAAGTATTGAGCTGTAGCAGTGTTAAGCAACGAAGAGAGGGAAATCGAGTGGTATTTCTAAGTAGGTAGAAAAAGTTGAGGGTGTGCATTGTCTTGGTTGGGCAAGGGTACTCAAATGGGAGGGACAGCTAACTGAGACATTAGTTTGAGAATTAGTTAATCCCTCCCATCCATTTAGCAAGTTTACATCCTTGACATCTGTGATGACAAGCCACGAAAAAAATATAATAATATATCTTAGTTTTTCTTTGGCCAAATTTATAAACTGAATATCTACAGCTTTAAGCCCATAGTAATAAGTCTCGACTTTATTGAGCTCAAATGTTCAGCACTTTTATTTATTTTTCAGACTCCACATCTAAAGTTTGTACTAGCATTCAGTAATCAAATACCTGTGTTATGTTCAATATTTCTACTTTGCTGAGACAAAAGAAATATGATTAACTCTTCTCAATCATGAAGACAATATAATTTGGATACATTGGAAGATATAATCCGAAAATTTACTTCTTATTTGCCTTAAAAAATACTGCATGTGGTCCCATTTATACATATCAAGATGGCATAGGAACCATAAAAAAGTTAATTCACTTGACTAGATTCGAACTCTGTAAGATACTTGACTAGATTTACATACATGAATGGAATGCCATGAGACACTTGACTAGATTCAAATACATAAATTATTCTAGAAAATATGATCCCCAAAGTCGATTTATTCCAACAATGCCTCCCGTAAAACAAATTTTGCTTTTGACTCTCAAAGCTGCAACATTCCTAAAAAAAAATGTCCTCTAGGTGCTTTTGTAAAAATATTAGCAAGTTTTTATTCACTTCGACAATATTCGATGTTGATTTCACCTTCATTAACGAGCTCCCTTAGAAAATGAAAACGAAGATGAATATGCTTTGTTCTTCCATGTAGAACCGGATTCTCCGAAACAAAGATGGTTGAACTATTATTGCAATACAATGTTGTACGTCCTTCTTGCTTGAACTTCATGCTTTCTAGAACACCTTTTAACCATATAATTATTTAACATCCGACTGAAGAAGCTGCTATATATTCGGCCTTGGTGGTGGAAAGCGCCACTATTGGTTGCTTCTTTGAACGCCAAGAAATTGCGCCACTTCCAAGGTTGAAATCATAGCCGAAGTGCTTCGGGAATCATCAGCATTTCCTCCTAAATCACTATCAATATAACCAACAAGTTGGATGGAAACATGTGCATCGTAGAAAATGCCATTGTTAATGGTTCCTTTGACATATCTTAAAATTCTTTTTGTTGCCTATCATTGATTTGAGTAAGGTTTCTCCATGAACTTACTAATAAAACTCACCAGAACATAATATCTAGTCTAGTGGCTGTGAGATACATCAAATTTCCAATTAAACTTCTGAACATGGTTGGATTCACAAGCTCTCCTTCACCTTCCTTATGTAACTTCAGACATGTGATACATGGAGTAGTAATAGGATTTGCACGCTCTGTCTTGAATTTTTTTAAACATTTTATTTGCATAACTCTCTTGAGAAATAAAATTCCCGCCTTTCATTGATAAACTTCAATTCCCAAAAAGTGATTCAATTATCCTAAATCCTAGGAATTAGAAAATTCTTGTCTTACCTTATCTCCTAGTTTATAGCTGGTTGTTAATTTTAAATGTAAGGTAGTTTTCCCATTCCTAGTTTTTAAGAACCGAACCCGTATCCATTTTGTATAAATATAGAACTCTTAGATGAATAAAAGTATTTCATTTTTTCCTATTATTTCAACACCTATATGGAATGTTTTCATTGTCATAAACCCGGCCACAAAATGAGTGATTGTTGGATAAAATATTTAGAAAAAAGACAAGAAGTCGGCTTTGTACATGAGGATAAATATGAGAATTCTCATGAAACTTTATTAATTGCTTGCGATGGAGGTGTTGATAATATTTGATATTTGGATAGTGGTGCCATTGGCATATGACCGGAAACAAGAGTTTATTTTTCAAAACTTGTATAAGTTAACCATGGGCAGGTTACAATTAGAAATGTTAAGTCTTACAAAATTCAAGGTGTAGGAGATATTGCTTTCAGAACAAAAATCGAGTGGGTTGAGGAGACGTCTAAGGTATTTTATGTACCTGGATTGCAAAGTAATTTGCTAAGTGTTATTTAATGAAGAAAGGTATTCATATTCACTTTGTTGATAATTTTTGCACCATGAAGTAGAAAAATCATCTTTTTTAAAAAAAATTGACAATAGCATATTCATTTTTTAAAATGTCTCTTATAGACGTATAGGTACTCTCGTTATGGCCACAAAAAAGCCTAGAACTAGAACCAGAACTACCACAATGATGATCAACCCTGTCCAAAATTTTTGAAAAGCTTTAATGATCTTTTGATAGCATAGACACATGATCTAGATCGTTGCATTGATGCTAAGAAATGCGCTAATAATTGTCATTGTTCTTGCAAAAAATGGAATGACTAATGCCACAATAATTGTATTGATCACAAAAACTGTTATGATAATCAAGCTTATTGATCTGCTACCCGAGCTCAATGCGCCTTCTAGAGATACATGAGGTTGGTTCTCCCTTTATTCCCAAATGCAAGTTTGCCAATGTCGGGATAAGTTTTAATTTGAGGATTTACATCCAAACATTGTTTTAGAAGTATCCACATGTCAAAACAGAGAATGCAATCAAGAAAAGTATTATTAAGCAAAGTCACCCTCCTTGTGAAGATGCATATGAAATTGACAATAACTTAATACCCAATAAGGCAAACATTGGTTTTTCAATCCGAAAATAAAGAATTATGATAGAGATGTTCGTTTTGATGAGAAAGCTTTTTATAATTTTTTAGATTTTTCAAGTTCCCCATAAGCTTTGATTATTGGAGTAACCAAATTTTTCTGATATAATCATCGACATATAACAGAAAATATTGGATACCTCCAGGAGTGAAACTTGAATGGGACCACAAAGATTAGTGTGAATAAGCTCCAGTGGTTAATGTGATTCCCAATTAGATTTTGATGGAAATAGCTTTCGATGTTTTCCCAACTGACACTCTTTGCAAACTTCACTTATAACATCAATTTTGGGCAAGCTTTGCACTATAGTCTTGCTTGATAACTCCTTCAAACTTCGAATTTTAGGTGGCCAAATCTGTCATGCCACCACTTGGAAATCTCTTCATTGGGAATAAGAAAACTTTAGAGAAAACAAGGTATTTGAGCCTAGACCAATGTTTGCTTTATTAGGTATTGAGATATTGTTAATCCCCTATGCACTTTTACAAAAAGGGTGACTTTACTGTACTTCTAAAATGATGTATGGATGTAAATTCTCAAATTAAAATTTATTCCGTCATTGGCCAACTTGCATTTGGGAGTAAAGGGAGAGCTATTATATCCATTTTTATGTATCTTCAGCCGTTTTTGTTCGCGGATGAATTTTTGATATTAGAAGGTGACAATCTGCACAAACTCTTCACAAATCTATTTGAACATTTTCGAAAAAAATATTAGAGGCAAACACTTGTTTATATTGTTTAGAATGCTCGTGATGTTGCCGACAACATGATTGATTTTATCCTTGTTGGCTTATGTTAGGTCCGGTGGGGTATATTGGCTTCTATTATTATAGTTGGTTCTATTTTTTCAGTAGGTGCATTTGAAGGTTTTAGTTTTAAAGAATGAGGAGTCCTTTGGAGATGGAATGGATTACCAACCGCCGTAAGCCTATACACCTTCTATTATTACGGTCATGGAGTTTTTCCAACTCTTTGCAATTCCATTAAAGATAGAAGCCAGTTTCCTAAGGTTTTACTTATATGCTTTACATTAAGCACTATTAGCTATGGAGCAATGACAATCTTCGTATCCTTTATGTATGGAGAAAACTTGATGTCCCAAATGATTTTAAATCTTCCAACGACAATTATTAGTTCAAAAATTGCAATCTATACTACGTGGATAAATTCCATAACCAAGTATACCATCATTGTTTCACCAATGCAAGTTGGCCAATGACGGAATAGGAGATATCCGGGCGAGTGGTAGTCAAATAGATAAGGCTCCCAACCAGGCGACGATATAGAGTAGGATCATCTAGAAGGTCCCCTTCATCAATCCTGTACTTGACATTGACTTCCATGGGTGTATCCACAGAAGAAGACTCCTCTAACCCAGCCAAGGCAACAATATCTTGAACATATTTATGTTGGTTTAAGAAAATTCCATTGGCCCGATGGTGAACTTCCAAGCCCAAGAAGTATGTGAGCTGGCCCAGATCTTTCATGTGAAAAGTCGTATGCAATAACCGTTGTAGCTTAGAAATGAAACCACAGTTAGTGCCTGTAATGATGATATCATCCACGTAAACCAAAAGAAGTACAATACCCGAGGCAGACTTGTGGAAAAAAAAAGAATAATCATATTGACTCTGTGCAAAATCGAAGGTAATGAGAGTGCTTCGAAACTTCTCAAACCAAGCACGGGGGGCCTGCTTGAGCCCATAGAGAGAACGTCGCAGTCAACAGACATCAAGAGAAGATGGAGTAGTCATACCAGAGGGAAGCTTCATATAAATCTCTTCGTGAAGATCGCCATGAAGAAATACATTCTTCACATCCAACTGATGGAGGACCCACGACTGGGAGGCAGCAATAGCCAGAATTATACGAACCGTGGTCATTTTGGCGACATGGGCAAAAGTCTCCTCATAGTCAACCCCATATTCTTGTCTATTACCAAGTGCGACAAGACGAGCTTTGTACCTATCCAAAGAGCCGTCAGAACGAAGTTTCACAGAGAAAACCCACTTACTCCCGATAGGCTTCACGTGAGGAAGACAAGGCACAACATCCCACGTGTGATTCTCCTCAAGTGCCTGAAGTTCTGTTGCCATTGCTTGCCGCCAACACTCATGTGCCATGGCCTGTTTGTAACAAGAGGGAATAGAAATAGAAGATAAAGTAGCCACAAGAGAAACAGGAGAGGAGAAACCATACCGATCAGGTGGACGAGAAGGACGTGCAGACCGACGAAGACAGGAGATAGCCGTACTAGGATCAGGTGCCGGGGCAAGATCTCGAGGGGGCACATATGGTGCAGGACCAGACTCACGATTACGTCGTGCATACACAAGACCGGGTTTAAATCGTGTCCCAATAGATGATGAATTAGAGAAGCTAGGTAGGACAGATAAAGAGGTAGAGGGCAGCTCAACATGAGACGTAAAAAAATATTGGTTTTCAAAGAAGACCACATTCTTAGAAATACGGATACGTCGAGCATCAGGATCATAGCAAACATAACCTTTTTGAGAGACGGCATAACCAAGGAAAGCACACTTAACAGACTGAGCAGTAAGTTTATGTCGCTCATGAGCAGGAAGATGCACAAAACAAACACATCCAAATGTTCGGAGATCAGAATAAGACGGTGAATGTCCAAGCAACTTAAAGAATGGAGAAGCATGATTTAAAGTAGGAGAGGGTAAACGATTAATTAAATGAACAGAAGTGGAAAGTGCTTCACACTAGAATCGAGAAGGTACAGAGGATTCAAGTAAAAGTGTTCTAACCATATCTAGAAGGTGACGATTCTTTCTTTCAGCAACACCGTTTTGTTGCGGCATGGAAGGACAAGAACGCTGGGAGATGATACCGTTACTTTGGAGAAAGTTCTAAAAGTCATTGGACATATATTCCCCTCCAGAATCAGAGCGCAAGATTTTTATGCCACGAGAAAATTGAGTCTCAATGAGAGCAAGGAAACGCTTAAAGACTGAAAAGACTTCAGCTTTGGCCCGTAAAAAAATAAACCAACGTAAAACGACTGAAATCATCGATGAAGGTAACAAAGTACTTATAATGTGCGTGAGAAACAATAGGCGAAATCCCCCAAACATCACTATGTACAATATCGAAGCATTGGGAGGCACGAGATCCATGAGAGGGAAAAGGTAAAGTCTTACTTTAGCCAATTTTGCACGCAGTACAATCAAAAGAAAAATCAGAAGAACATGCTTGATTACCCAATAGATTAGAATGAACTAAAGTACGAAGTACAGTGGAGTTTGGGTGGCCTAAACGGCGATGCCATGACTTATTATCTGTACCAAGAGCATTACATGCAAAGGAAAGTAAAAGAGAACGAGGGAAACGAGAAATATATAAGGGAAAGAGACGCCCACTTTAGGCCCCTTCGCGATTATCTTCCCGGACACCAGATCCTGCACAACACAACCAGAACGAGAGAAATGATCATAATTACGATCAACCAATTAACCAACAAAAATAAAGTTTGTGGAGAGATTAGGAGACAAAAACATTGGTTAAAGAAGAGGACAGATCACCAACAGCGCTAATAGGCAGAGAACTGCCACTAGCGGTGTGAATTGTTAGATTGCCATCATATTTTCTGACATTGGAAAGAGGACGAACGGAGTTGGTCATATGATTAGAGGCTCCGGAGTCAAAGAACCAAGGTTTAGAAGAGGGTGTTTGAGTACCTGAGAGTCCAAAAGCAGAGAAAGCAAAATTGATCATTTGTTGTACCATTTCAGGAGTGAGAGTTGACACGGGAGCAAGAGTTGAAACACGGTGTGAAGCACCGGGCAAAGGCGCAAAACTAGAGGCAGCAGTGGAGGCATGATAGGCAGTGGTATGCTTCTTTTCAGGCCGAATAGGACAAACAGAGATGACCCTGTTTCTTGCAATAGTTACAGTATTTCTTAGGACAATCCCGAGAAATGTGACCAAAAGCTTTACAATGATAGCACTGGATAGCACGTAAGTCCCGACCCTTGTTCCTTCCTTGTGCTGCATAAGCCACAGTAACAGGAGCACTATCAAAGTCCTTATGTTCCATGGTAGCCTGAGTAACTATACGTTGCTCCTCACGAAGAAGTGCACCTAAACAAGTATCCAAGTTTGGAACAAGATGATGATTCATCAGATTAGATCGAGTAGTCTCAAATTCAGGACGTAGCTTCATCAGAAATTGATCCCTCTTGCTTGTCTCGTGCACTGTTTGAACAACAGATAAAGCTGCAGTGGGAACATCAGCATAAACGATATCTACATATTCAACCCAAAGGTTTTGAAAACCCGAGAAATATTCTTCAATTGAAAGGCTTCCCTGTGTAAAAGTAGCCATCTCATACTCTAATTGAAAACGTCGAGCCGCGTTGTCTTGCTTGTAAATTTTACTAAGATAGTTCCACATATCAGCAACAGTTTTGCAAGGCCTCAGATTGAGAATAAGGTGAGACTCAACTGAACTAAGGATCCAAGTCATAACCCGAGCATCCTTAATTTTCCACTTTGACATAGCCTCGTTATCGTCAGGAGCGGAATCACTTCCATCGAGATGACCCCACAATTCTTTTCCTTTGACAAATAATTGGAATTGGAACTCCCAAGCCGAGTAATTCTTGCCATTAAACCGAACAAGAAACGAATCCAATTTGTCCGATGACATGATTAAATAAAATATTTAATCCAATAAGCAAATCACACCACAATCCGCCAAGCCCAATAAAGAAATCACCAAACACAGCCCAATGGACCAATAAATTCAGCCCAGTAAATCAACAGCCTAAGAATTCAACACGTAGACAATTGGGCCACGAACCCGTTCCAGAGAAGCTAAAAAAAAATGGCCAACAGAAGAGAACCAAGTCTGACCGGAAATCTGCAGAAGACAGAGGCGACCCAGTCGATCGAAGGTAGGGCGCGCCTGAAATGTCGAGAATCTGCACCCGACGGAGCTGAAAACACGAAGAAGAGGGCCAAAACGCGAGGAAGACCGGAACACGAAGAAGAAGGACCGAAACACGAGGAAGAAGGCTGGAACACGAAGAAGAGGACCGGAATCCACTCGCCCAGCACCGTCCGACCGCAGCAGGTAAGAAGTTAAAACCCTAGCTCTGATGCCATATCAAAGGTCAACCAATCGAGAGAATTTCTGTGAAAATCTGTTCTTTCTATTGTATTCCCATCATATATATATACAATACAATCAATTAAGTTACAAGGAAAGTAAATCAATACAATTCCTAAAGATTAGCTAACTAGAAGGAAAGTCTCCAATTGCTCCAACTATATATGGTAACCAAATCTCCCAATTATATACGGTAACACAAACCTCTTTAAAGCAGTAGTGAAGCGATTGAACCATGCTCTGGTTATTTCTTTAAACCATATAGTGACTTCCTTAATCGACATACATTGCCTTGACTAATTTCTGTTTCAAAAGCAGGTGGAGAGTCCATGTACACTTCCTCTTCTAGGTCCCCATTCAAAAACTAATCTTGCTTCATATCTTCTAGACTTCCATCAGCTTTATAGTTCACGATAAACACCCACTTGCATCCAACCAGAGACTTTCTGGAAGTTTTACTATACTCCATGTGCCATTTTTCCTTAATGCATTAAGCTCCTCTAACACAACCTGTTTCCATTCTTTACTCTTTAGAGCCTCATAAATGTTAGCTGGTTCATTGTCAGCGGAGACTTTCATACAAAATGATCAATATGACTGAGAGAGCTTACCAAAAGACATGATTTTGTAATGGATGCTGTGTACAGGTTCTCTTACCCTTCCTGAGAGCGATAGGCAGCTTTAACAAATCTTGTTCCTCTGTGGAATCACCACCTTCTTGAGGATTTGTAGTCAGGTCTGACTCCTGGCAGTGTGCTAGAGTAATAACAGGTTGTGTTGGTTGGCTTTGAAGTCCCTTGACACGTCGAGAACATGTCATTAGTTCCTTGGGCGTATCTTTCCCTTTTTTTCGTGCATCGGATGCATCTGTTGGTGGCACAAGAGACTCAGATTCTTTATGAGCAAGTGGTTCGGGTTCAATGGGGTATACGGTAGGAGTTTCTGGGAATATAACAGGATCCTCTGTAGGTAATACAGTAGGCAAACTTATGTTGTCAACAGAAAAATCCCAAGGTTTAATTCTACTACAACACTTCCCCACTTGGAATAAATGGAGCGTCTTCAAAAAATGTGACATCCATTGTGATAAAAAACTTGTTTTTGGACAGTAGCACATGTACCCCTTTTGACATGGTGAATACCCCACAAACACACTTAATTGCCATGGGATCCAATTTAGTTTCAGCTAAAGAACGAACTAACACAGTGCGACCGAAGACTTCAACATGTAGGTTCTGGAATAATCTATTGTGTGGATAGTATCGTAGGAGAGTTTGAAGTGGTGTATGGAATTGAAGGACACTTGATATTAGTTGATTTATAACATAGGATGCTATAAGGACAGCTTCCCCCCAGAAAGTTATAGGCATATTATTTGTAAATAATAGGGCTCTAGCCACTTCTAAGAAGTCCTATTTTCAATCTTGTCGCTATGAAACATGGAATATATGTGCGTGTAGGACATGGACTTCTTGTATGCTTTGCCAATTGACATACATCTCAATTAAAAAAAACTAGCATCTTTATTAAGGAATAGATATGGAAACAATCTTTTCAAATAAGGGAAACTTGGGTGACCTAATCTCTTTTGCCACAACATTATTTTGTCCGAAATTGAACTAGACATGGAACTAAAAGAAGAACCAGCAAGACCTTGGAGTTACTGATCTCGCTTATTCTCATCTTCCTTGGACTTGTTGAGAAGATACAATCCGTTATTACCCCTAGCACAGCCAATCGTCTTCCCCAAATACAAGTCCTAGAATTCACACAGATATGAAGAAAAATTAGCCATACAATTCAGGTCCTTAGTGAGCTTTCTTATTGATAATAGATTACATGTAAGGTTAGGAACATGTAAACCAGAGAATTAGGCTAATATTAGGTGAAAGTAAAACGACCCCTTGTCTACAACCGAGGATAAGGAACCATCTGCAATCCTGATGTTAAGGCTTCCGGAGCATGGTGTGTAAGTTGAGAACATCTCAGAATTCCTCGTCATGTGACCTGGTGCGCCTAAGTCTATTATCCATTCATTATTGCTGGCTGTCTCTGTACTTAAAAGCGAGTGAGGAACTACCTTTCTGAGCTATGTTGCACGTGACATTCTGGTTTGGCGATTGGACCTAATGTTGCTGGAAAAATTTCTGGAGTTCAGCTATTTTCTCCTGGGTAAAGCTCGATTGTGGTGTCTGACTTGCTCCCTCACTGACAGCTTGGTATCCTCGGTTTTCTCCTGGTTTTCGAGGCTTCCAATTGGTTGGCTTTCCGTGGAGTTTCCTGCATGTCTCTCGGGTATGGTTCGAGCGTTGGCAGTAGTCACACCACAGGTTTTTTCTGGCTGGACGATGATCCCCGAAGTTGCTCTTTTGATCTCCTTGATTATTCCAATTTTTATTCACTACTAGAGCTGAACCCGAGGAAGACACATTTTAAAGGACTCATATTCTGCTAAATGAATCAGACAAGCAAATGTTGGCCCGAGTCTCTCTAAATTTCCGAGCATATAGACAAATATTCAGAAACTAATTAAAGGGGTTACCTAATTTCCATACAATTGGTTAGCATCTCAGATGAAAAATTCATAGCTGCTCACTTTGAAACTGTTTAACTGCATTTCAGACTTTGATATGATATTCTGGTTTGCCATGGTTCTGTTTGTATGGCACTCGTGCAAATCAGAAAAAACATTTTTTCTCTTGCTCGTGATGTAAAAATTGGCTTCCTGAAAATGACCATGTTCCACACATGCAAGTGAACATATTTTGGTTACTTTATGAGTATGCAAATTTGTTAAAACATGGGAATCCTATTTGTTGGAATACTTAGCGAGCATAGACCTTAATTATGTCAATCTATTTTCAAGTCATATTTGGAAATTTGTTTAACTGAGTGATTGCTGCTAGGAAAACTGAAAAGTCGAAACTATATTCAAGGGATCATAAAATATGATTCAAGAGTGATAATTTCGGTAATATTTTCTTGCTTATATGATTGTTCCATTCTTTGCAGCTGCAAGATGCTGGCTGTTGGACCGATGCTGCAACTCTAGCTGCAACACATTTGACAGGGTCTGATTATGCAAGGTGATTTCGTATACTAAATTTAAGACGTGGTAAATGTTTGGGTTTGCATCTTTTAAATATATTAGATATCTTTTAAAATTTCGTTCATGATCTAATAAAGCCACATTGCCATGACTGCCAATCAACTCTTATAATACATTTGCAAGAGCAACTCTAGGTGTCTCGCAGCGAATTAGTTTTTGCCTGAGAAATGCCCTAAGTTTCTCTAGCCTAGAACCTGCATTTCTTCATCTAGTCTTGACTATGATCAGTTATATATTTACTTCATAATATTTTTGATAGGTATATTTACTTCATAATATGTTAATGCTTCAAAATAGTTTACTTTTTTTTGAGTCTCCGCCAAATGCTAAGGAGCTAAATTTAGCATATGGTTGAAAACCAGTATGCATGCGTGGCATTCCTTCACTCTTACTCCATATATGTAGGATATCTCGGTTGTTAATTATTTGCCCACCCCATACCTATATATATACAACTATACTGTTTTCTCTGTTTTATTTCTCTCTTTCTCTCTCTCTATATTCTATTCCTTCCACTCTTTTTCATGCATGACATTATATGCTCAAACATAACTGCATAATTCCTATGACCTCCAAAATAGAAAAATCCATGACACTCAAGCCCTAGCGCAGTTAACCTACAAGCAATATAACCCCTTCGATGGCCTAAAATCAGTCTAACAAGTGCGATGAGGTTTTTTCATCATACCAAGCATTCAACAGACATGAAACCCTCTATGTAACACTTCCCCTTGTGCTATTATCGCCACTGTGATCTTCCCTAGCATTGCCGCCACTGCCACAAACGATGTCAAGAAGACAATACAATCTTCTCCTGTTATTACTACTATACTAGCCCAAGATCTTCCTTACATATGCAATGAGTGTGACATCATCCAAAGCATTTGATTACCACAGAGCAGGCCACTTGGATGACCCTACGTGTCACCCCTACTATTGTGATCATCCCTAGCAATCACCACTTTTTCTGCCAATAATGACAAGTATATGGAGTTTTCTCTGTGTCCTTTGTTCGAAAAAGGCAAATTATCCAAATGTGTTTAGAAACAAGAAGTAACTAGCTTAGCCCAAACACGCTTGCATGTTTGCTAAGCTTCAAATTATGTAAAAGTTGTGCTATGCTTCAAATTATGTAAAAGTTGGTCTCCAAACATCTTTGAATAAATGCTTTTTTCTTATTTTTAAGTACAAAAGTTAATTATTATGAAAGTTTTCTTATCTTTTTGCCAAAATAAAGAATTTATTTCCATTTTTCATCAATTAGAAAGGTCAATTATTTTAAAAGTAACCTTTTACGCTTAGCTAAGCATGCTCATGGAGAGCATGTTTGATAGTTTGATAGCAACTTATGGCTCTCTTATAAGCTCACTAAGTGTGGGTCACACACTTTTTGGGCTTATAAGTCCTATTTGTTGCATGAAAGTGCTGTCCATGTGCCCCTCGATTATCTGGTTGTTAGGCCTGTTTTCCTCAGGTCATAGATTTTGACGCCAAGCCACTATACATTCCATGAGATGCTACAGTTTTATCTTATTCTACAAGAACTGCACTACATGTACAGTGTTTAGAGGGCTGTAAATTAGTGTGGGCCCCACTAATTATAATTAGTGTGGGCCCTAAAATTTACAGCCCTCTAAACACTGTACATGAGGGTTTTTTGATTCTACAAATATGTGCAGTGAAACATTTCTGATCTGTCAAGAGGCATTGATGTATTCTCTATTACATACATATTATTGTATAAAAGATGCTTTTATACACCTAAAATCTCCTGCAGCAAGACTTTAAACATAGGGCCAGTGCTTTTCTGAGCAAATACTTATTATAACATAGGCATTAAACATTAATTTTCAAATGATCTGACACTCGGATTGTCCACGATGCTATATAATTATAAGCTGCCAATTTAGATCATATTGCATGAATTATCCAAGAAAGGTTCTTCACGTGACCCTTTCTATGCTTTGCTACCTAGTAACAAATACCAGAATCTGCTATTATTGAATTGAACTTGCATAGATTGCAAGGGATGAGTTTTAGTAAATATCTTTCTGAGCATTCTACGACATTGAATAAAGTTTAAATCGTATCTAAGTCATCCAAATCTGTATATTGGGCAACCGTCACATTGATTAATTTTAAATGAATTATGGACAGGGTGTTGCAAAGGTGGGCTGAACACGTCCATCATGCTGAACATAACATTTGGAGGTACAACTTGTTTCATTTCTTACTTGCGATGAGACATTTCTCTATTTTATTGTATCCTTAACTATGATCCAATGCAGGGCTCTGATCTTGTATGTTGCAGCCGGTGGACTGCAGGAGGCACTGGCAGCACTTCGTGAGGCACAGCTGCCTGACACAGCTGCCATGTTCATATTTGCTTGCCGTGAAATCCTTGATGAATTTATCTCTACTCCGGATTTGGATGAAGAATCAGATTCTTCAACAAAGAATAAGAAGTTTAACTTAGCTGAGCTGAACCCGGAGAATGTAGATGTTATTGCAGTTGGTGAATATTACGGACAGTATCAAAGGAAATTAGTACATCTGTGCATGGACTCCCAGCCGTACTCCGACTGAGCAGCCCTGGGTGGTATAGCTGGTTCGTAATTTCTTGGTTATCTCTGACCATCAAATTGAGTTTTTGGAACACCAATATAGTGCCAACTAAAGCGAGTTCTTTTTATGTGCCAGCAACTTGAAAGTTGTTGGGAGGATGCATTCGAATCACCTGGATGGCGAAAGAACTTTCGACTTTGTCAAAATCTTACGTAGCAACATAACCAATTTGGACGAGTTGCTGCTTTTGCATACCAAATACAGAGGGAAAATTAGTGAATTGGTGTTTCTATATTGCAAAGTTTACAGATAACTTTAAATACTTGTAATCCATTCTTTGTTTCAAATTGACTTTTTACAAAATGTTCAGCCTGCTACATTACCAGGGCCACATTTGGCCCTGATAAAGAATAATTATGGTAACAAAATGTGCTTTGATGGCTTTTGTCGAGTCCGTGGGTACTTTAAATAGAGTTATTATTTTCCCATATTTTCTGTATTCGGGTGAAATATAGTGCGTGAATATGAATCTTTTTGGTACTAAAACTAGCAGTGAGAATTTATAATATGTTGAAAATTTATTTATTTATTTTTATCGTATTTAATGGTATTAATTCATAAATAATGAGTTAACATGAATTGATTAATATAGTAGGGTTAAGTTGCATTCGGATGACTCATCTTTAATTTGGCGCAATCAGGTAACTCAACTTCCATTTTCTTGAAGATTGTCAATTATAATCAATTTGTTATAATTCAGGTCACTTTGTCCACTTAGGTCAGTTTAAACTAGCACAATGTGTCGAATAGGGCATTAGCATTAATTGATAGGTGAGGTGTAAACATATGCGTTTTTGAGTTTTGCTATACAAATATAATGCTTGACATATGAGATGACATCATTTAATTCAGGTAGGGACCCACATACAATGTGAGGGGTCGGTCAACTCTTATGTCAAGCATTATGTTCATTCAACTTTATTCTGCGTTTTTTCTATGAAGTGTTTGTCATGGTTGTGTGACGTGAAAAATAATAATAATAATAAATAAATATATATGTATATAAAAGTTATATTCTAGTCTAGTAAATGGTATTATAACTATATATATTACATGGTTATACTTGAGTACACTGAGCATCTCCAGCTTTTAATTGCATTAAGAAGTTTATTACAGAAGCTAAAATTGATAATATAGACAAAAAAGAAAATTCTCGAATGCAATATGTCTAGAATCATATCCAGTTGACGTGACGAGAAAAAAGTAGACATTGTCAAAAAAAAAAAAAAAAAAAGTTTAAAGGCTCTTCTTGAGCAAGTGAATTATTATAATTTAATATTTCTCTCTGTCTTTTGTGCTTCCTATTTTTCTCTCTCCTACTAAATATACATAAAGACGAAATATAAATTATCAATGGAATCAATTGAAGACAAAATTTGAACAATGTTGTCTAATCATTGGGAATTATTGTCACGTAGATCCTTTCTAAACATATCTGATTATTTGGTGGGAAAATGTTAAATGCCTTATTAGACAATATTTTCTATTTCTAGAAAAAAATAAAACACATAATTTGACACTTTTTTCATTAGTAGAATTATGCTTAATGAAACACAAAATGTATAGCTTATTTTTTATGTGGACCCCTCTACATTCAAAAATTCATTAACTCGGTACTTATTTTTTTTAAGTATAAACCTTTTCAAACATACTCTTTAATTCGAAGAATACTAGTAAAAAGCTAGACGAAGAAACCCAATGCTCTTGTTAACGGTTATAACTAAGAACATATTTTATTTGAGTTTTCAAATATCAGTAGAGAAACAAAAAGAAGAGAGGGAGAAAAAGAAATGATCATTGAAAGAAAATTCTTGCATCAACATCGTCTTAAAAAGAGTACAAGCGGGCATGACCTAGAATTAATGATGTGTAACGAGACATACATAACACGAACGTAGTATGTAATTCACACGAAAAAAATATAAAAAATTGTGGGTCGTGCCAAGTCCATAAGAAAAATATGGTTCGTGTATTCAACCCGACCAATCAGTAACATCCCAACAGCCACACATAATTGCAAAGAGGAAAATATTTATGTGGACCCCTCTACATTCAAAAATTCATAAACTTGGTACATATTTTTTGTATAAACCTTTTCAAACATAGCAAAGCATGAAAAAGAGATTTCAAAGCATGTAGAAGCTTACAGTCTTTCAGCAAATCGAGGAAATAATGTGAATAATTCTGCCAAGTATAAATGCACGTGAAAGCAAATCTACATGAAATTTAGGTCAATCCACAACAAAACTAGAATTTCTCAGATTGACATTCCAATATTTCCCATCACTACCTCTCGTAGAGTACGGGGTGAAGATGACGATGGAAGGAATCGACAGCTCATACAATACACTCTGCCAGTCCTGCTTGGTTCATTCCTACAGAACAAAATATGTAATCAGAAACCAATGTATTAGATGTATCACCTTAGTTTTTTCAGTAGGATCCTGCTGTTCTATGTAAGTAATCATTTTCTCTTGTCTGGGGAGAAGGGACTTTGTCATCCAAGGTGATATATCTCTTTGCTTCGTCTGTGTGTTTTACATAACCCTTTGTATAAGTGACACCATGAGGAAGGACATAAGTACACCTGAATACATTATCCTTTCCATGTTTCCTGCAAGTGCGAGTTCACCTTTATGAAGGAATACAAGTGAAAAAACAGCAACTCTCACAAGAAATAACAGCTCCTAAAACATGAGGGAAAAATAGAATTTACTTGATGCATCAGAATCACATAGGGAAATTGCGTACGTACATCAGCAATATATATAATTCTTATACTCCTACATGGTGTAAAACACAAACAAAAAGTGGTGCATCCCCATGTACGGAAATTCTACGAGTAATGTTCCCCTTTATCTACAATCAACTACAGAGAGCAGACCATGTTTGATCTTGTCATTCTACGAGCATGTCTTTAATCATTTTCTGGTGCAACCAGTCATTCTAAAACAGTAAATTCATAATAAGCAATTATATGATGCATGGTTTTGAATGGAGTCACCAATATATGCTAGCATTAACTAGTTCTTCCAACATCATTCTGCATTTTCTATTCTTGGAAAAACATCATTTTGGTCAGAGAAGATCATGAAGGAAAGTGCAATAAAAAAGCATAAGTAAGCACACACGTGTAGTTCTGAAAATTTAACCGAGTCTAGAAGAATTGAACATCAAATAGACACCTCTTAAAGAGACTATAAAAGACCGAGATATGCCGACTAACTATGTACATTGTCTGAGTTTATCCAATTTATCGTGAAAGGCAAGAGGGGATAAAGGAACCGTATGTCGATTGTCCTCTAAAGGTAAGTTTTCTTCTTCCTCACGTAAAAAGGGTCAATTCAGAAATCATCATACCATACTATTACAAAATTCACATTCAAGATACTAATCTTGGGAGTTGGGGAAGTTAGCAATATTAGTTCTTGAGAACACAACAAACTGATCATAAAACACTAAGCTGAAAACACAAGCAATGCACCAGACAAATTCAATTAACCAACCAACCAAACCTCACAAAACCAAAATACAAAATAGGAATTAATAAGGATAAACATAAAGAAACAGAAATTCAACACACCTAGCAATCTGGAGGTCCCTGGGGACATAAAGAGAAACAAAGCAAAGCTTCTCTTTAACATCATCCATAATGAAACTATCATCCATCACATTCACACTCCTATAACTCACTAATTCCTTGAGATAATTTGTGAGTGCCTTCCCCCCAAGATCCTTTCTCTTCAACCCATAATTCAGTGTAAAGTTCTGAAAAAACCGGAGCAGCATGAGTGAAACTGAAACCACAGTCCACTACCAAGCTACATTGTGCCTTCGTTTTTCAATATATATTTAATTTACAAACTGTAATAAATACTACAAAATTCTTGTTCTTCCCTGTTATTCATTCTTAATTAATTAACATTAACATTCATTTAATTAATATTAATGAAAGCTTCATATTCACGTTCACGTTCATATCATCGTCCATGTTATTAATTTATTTAGAATATCACATTAAAAAATACAGTTCATTATTTACAATTATGCATGTTAATTAGCATTCAGTTTCACTTAATTGAAAATTAAATTATATTCATAATATAAATGATTTAACATTTATTGTCACGTATATATTCCTTGGTATTAATTCTAAATTAANCGTATATATTCCTTGTTATTAATTCTAAATTAATTAACGTTCACATTAATTCATGTATCGTACTTACAATTTATCTTCATTTATGTATTTAGTTATAATTCTAGTACTTATATTCAAATATGCATTCCACTATTTACGTACGTGTAACATAATTAATATTTTTTTTAGTGACGTGCATTTTTCTTATATTTAGATCAAAAGGATAAAAGAAGAGTCAAATACTACTTTAACAATACTTAGTGTGACGCAGTTCAAGTCTGACCAGTATACCGAAAATTAATCAAGGTTATGAAAAAATATTATAAGCTGGCTGACTCTTCAAAGGAAAATTGCCAAGGGAAAATACGCCAAAAACGAACACGCACACATATCAATTCACGCGGATTGTGCATAGAATTGAGGACAAATCTAGACTTGTATGAATCTCATCAGCGTTTTCATTTTCTACTTTTCATGGTCATAACCTCAGCCGCCTTTGCAGCTCTCAATCCTTCACCCGCCGCTCTGTCTCTCACTCCGAGGAGGTAAATTATTTACAGAATTTTGTATACTGTCAGTCTCTTACGTGGCAAATCTAAGTTCTGAATTTTGAGGTGAAATTTTGTGTTCGTTCGAACCGATCTGTATTCTTTAATGTGTGATCTGTTCGTTTATTTATTGATAAATCTTGAGTTTTAGCGAATTAAAATTAGCAGCTTAAAGAAAACCTCAAGATGTTTGTTCAATGAGCTTAACGTGATTAAATATGTGAATTTGAAGCTTATTTGGATACATTTTGTTTTATTATTTGGGAATTGTATAAGAGCTGGATTGGGTTGGTGGTTAAGGAAACATTTCCTAAAGTTTTGTGCACTTCTGATGTTTAGTTGTATATGAATCATTTATGATTGAATGCGTCTGATTGGAATATTTAATAGTAAATATGATTCAAGTCAATGAGACTGGAATATTGGTGGGATGATAAATTATCTCATTCATAAAACCTTAGTTCTCAAAGGTAGAATTATCAACAAAATAATGCTGAAATCATTACAACATTTTTTCATCTATTTATATTCCTTGGAAATAAAATATGTGTCATGTTGATGTAATTTGTTTGATTGACCGTCGTAGTCCTACCATGTGTCCACCACTTGTTCTAGCCTTGAAAAAGATCAGCGTTGCTTCAGATTCAGGGGCGGATCCAGCACCCGGCGAGCCGGGGCGGCCGCCCGTGCTGGATCCGCCGGGGCAAAAAATTAATGTAGATTTATATTAAATATAATATATATAAATGTTTTGTAGAAATATTTAACAAAACCGTGTGTAGATTGGGTGGTCACGCTTTCGTTGTTGTCTCCAAGATGGTCAGGTTCGATTCCTTTTTATGGCATTCCTCTTTTTAATTTTTAAAAATGGTAAATAATAATTAATCTTTAATTTATAATTGTACTAGCTTCAACAATATGGAGGGTGGCTCATATGGCAGTGGGGTTATATTGTATACAAGATGTATGTGGTTCAATTCCTTGCCAATTTTATTATTTTTTGTTTTTAAAATAATTTCTTTAATAATTTTTTTGACTCAAATTATTGCTTCATAATATAGATACTTTTATTTTTAAGTTTAATCAATTTATTTTATAAAATTTAAATTTAAACAATCTAAGAATTGCTCTTTATTTTTTTAAGAGTTCGAAAAACACTTTTCATTTGGGGTCAAAAATAATTTTAGTTCTAAAAATCAGTATTTTCAAAATATTACATAACTTTCGCCTGAATTTAGAGCTTGTATTTACCATTCAATCATGTTTTACGTATAAACTTTATCTTGTTTAAATTCGTAAAAAAATTGAAACTTGATCATATATACATGATTGATAAATGTATTTTTTTCCTTATTATTTTGGGTTGTATTGAATGACATTTTCAAATGTATATGACTTTTACGTTTTCGTATATTTATATATAGATTAAATCTTTTTAATATTATTTAATTAAATATTACTATTGCGACGTCGACAATGAACGACCGCCCTAGCTCACTCAGTTTCCTGGATCCGCCACTGCTTCAGATGGTAACTTGTTGAAGTGGTTTGGATTGACGAGTACATTGAGTTAGTTACCATAAGTCTCTCATGCAACTCGTGAAATGTTGGCTCCTTTTAAAGGCGTCTTAATGTGTTCTTTTAACTAGCTAAAAATGTTGTTTGCATGAATACCATGATTCTTTAAAACTTGGTTCTTTAAGCACATTATATTTTTCTATTTGGTGTTTTGATAGACTATAAGCCCAATCATAATGTTTGTAATATCGTTTAAGTGATTCTGCTCATGAACATTCACATATGACATCATTTTGTTGGAACTGTAGTACAACCCATTGAGAGCACTGGGACTTTATACTTCCATTTCTCTATAGGTACTTCGGCTGAATTCTTGAGTGCATGCTAAGTTCAGTCAATGGATACAATAGTGATGGCTTTTGAAAAAACTGTGAGAACTGCTTCAGATTGGGTGACACTGGCTTTTGATGCTCCCTCAGCACGAGCTGTTGTCTTTGGAGTGCACATTGGTGGTACGATGACAATTTCTAGAAGTTTTGCGTGCTCATTTTTCTCATTTCTGAAATTTTTAGACTCCGAAAATAATTATCCTCACTTTTCTGTAGGCCATCTATTTGTTGAGGGTCTTCTGTTTGTCGTGATTATTTTTCTATTATCCCAGAAAAGTTACAAGCCACCCAAAAGACCACTGACAAAGAAGGTTTGTGTTTTGCATTAACACCATCTCAGCCTACCACTTTTCAATATTTTTCGTGCCCATTCTTATATGTGTTCCATGCTTTAAGTTACCTAGAGGCAGAGTATATACCAAACTTGGGCGTCTTTTGTATTTTTAATTTTGCTTGATTTTCTTGGTCATATCTTTTATTTGGTTGCAAAATGATTGTGAAAGAATTGAAAAAGTTTGTGTCAAATTATGGATACCTTATGTGGCTTACTCTCGAGGAAAGCAAGGTTTTGTAACTCAAACAAATGACCTTTAAAGTTATTTTTTTTATTTTTTATTTTTTGTGATTGAGGCCTCATGATGACTAGCCAATACCCCTGCCCACATCACTTATCAATATTTCTTGGCTGGGACGAATTTTCAACGTGCCTCGTCAGTTACTACAAATGCCCCAGATCAGGGCAATGTGCATCCCTGCCCCTGCACGTCAATCTCGTAAGCCTCTCTCCTGGTCCTGCAGAAAGGAAAAAGACAATTTTTCTGCTCATTTCTGACTTAATCTGATTCCTTATTTTTTTCCAAAATCAATCTTCCCAGCCATCGCATTCTTCATGGTGATTTTGGTCCCCCATGTTTGTGATGCTGATGATTCATTACAAATATTGCTGTCGTTATTGCTATGATGGTAATTATACTGACTTTCTAGTATGCCTCCTATGGCCTGACTATTGGCGTCCGAAGAATTTTTTCAGAGATGGACTTTACCAGACATGGTGTGACCTGTTTCTTGATAAATTATTTCCATCTGAATTCATTTACTGGTGAGGGCCACTTTTGGAACATCTTAGGATACATTGAAGACATTTTCAGTCATTCATGATTCTTCTGGATTCAGAAAGGAAAATCTAATTTTGAAAAGAAAAGGGGATCATATTAAAACTATTGAAAGTTGGAGACTTCTTGAGTAGATTGCTAAAAGAACTTTTAAAGTGCTATATTAGATGACTTCAATCCAAGTTCGCTTGGACTGTTTTTTGTGCTCAAGTTAATTTCTCTATTTCTTATACAAAATCTTTTTGGGATAATAATATATACGTTTAAATTGTCTGTGGTGCATTTGTCTCGAATGTTGATGATACTAATGATTATTAGTTGCATTTCTTGATGGCATCGAACTTGAACTCCGGGTGGCTGGATCGCCCCGGCTTGGTCCATTTGGAACTATGATCTCTCTAGATTTTCTTCTTTCTTTTTTTCGGTATGCCGCTCCATTAGTGAGAAGCGAAAGAACCAAGTGTGCTGTGGTGATGTTAGCGCTTGGACTTGGATGGAAGCAAGCTAAAGCTTCCCATAAGTTTGTAGAAGATATACTTATTTCCATGTTTTTAAGGTCTCTTGTGGAATGAATTGCAAATTTTCAGGATTATCTCTATCTAAAATGTTTACTAGAAACAGTTAGTATTCCCACATTGACCATTCTGTGGTTATCTTTCTAACCACATTTTATTCCAATCTTTCCTCTTGTTTTTGGTGTTGATGAGTCTTGTTCTAGCTCCTAGTCCCTAGGCCACTGTATTTTTTGCTATGAAAATTTGTGAACAGCTTTGCTATATCATCTCTAGATGTTATGTGATTTAAAGGGATGTTTACGAGCTTGGTGTTAATATTTAAAGCACACATCAAGATAACATGTCTCAATTAGTTATACATACGATACTCTTGGTAACACCTCATGAAATATTTGTGTATCACTTTGTTTTTCTTCATTTCTTCTACTATCCAAGCTGATGAATGTGATTGCTTGATGATCTCTAGGAAATAGACGAGTTATGTGATGAATGGGTACCAGAACCCCTCATTCCTGCAATTACTGAAGAGATGAAGTATGAACCACCAGTATTGCAAAGGTGAATTTTTTACTGAATTCTTTTATAAGGTTCATTTTCTGGAGATGATACGACTTTCAAAACCACCTTATAATGAAAAAGCCACATCTGCCTGAAGGAAAAATATATATGACAAAAAAAGAAGATGAAAACTTAGATGCAGATACTTTATTTTCTCTTATGACATGGATTCCCATCCTACGCATTGTCCTTTTCATTTGGAGATATGATTCCTCACTCATTTCAGATTTTTGTTTCTACTCCTATGGTTGACTGAAATTTTCATTTGTGCATGCAAGTTTTCAAGTCTGCATAATCCTGGTTTTCTGGTAATCTCACGAGTTGCTCTTGTAAAGTGCTGCAGGACCACATACAATAATCGATGGGAAAGAAGTTGTTAACTTTGCATCAGCAAATTACCTTGGATTTGTAGGACATGAAAAGTTGCTAGTAAGAAGACCTACCTTTTTTATTTTGCTTTTTGTTTCCACTTCTAAGCATAGTCCTTTACTTGGGTGTCAAATGATATCAAACAATTTGAAATAGGAGTCCTGTACCAAAGCAGTGGAGAAATATGGTGTTGGTTCTTGTGGACCTCGTGGATTTTATGGAACAATTGGTATGATTTAAACTGTTATCTAATGAAACTCCTATTACATGTTATGTTGTATTTTTCTTCCTTACCTGACTTATCAGATGACCAAGTTTTCCTCAATTTTTGTTTATGCAGATGTTCACCTTGATTGTGAAGCCAGAATATCCAAGTTTCTTGGAACTTCTGATTCTATACTCTATTCGTATGGACTTTCCACGATGTTCAGTATAATTCCAGCATTTTCCAAGAAGGGCGATATTATTGTTGCGTGAGTTTCCTTATCCTTGAGCAAATATGGCTTCTTTTGAATATTTGTTAGTTCACTTGATGAGCATGAGAGTCATTCTGTTGGGCTTATAAGAATTTAACCTTGTTTCTACGCTTGGAATAGTTCTGAGCTTCATATGTCCTCATTATCTTTGACAATGGTGGAAATTTTCGTCTAGGTTTGAATAATTAATAAATCTCTCCCATCTCAAAATCAACAAATGTAATTATTGCTTCCATTAGAAGTCATTAGGTTAGATGGTTTATATGACTTCACGTTATCAAACCCCAAACTGCTAAATTTGCCACCCCCCGCATTATGAATACAATCTTAAACTTACTTTCTTGTTCTATAAACATTCCAATCACATCCTGTTAATTATATGGATTTATTGATATATAATTTTCCTTTCCTTTTTTTGGGGGTTGAGGGGGGAGGATGCCATCAATTTTTTCACCGTTATTGGATGAAGTGAAAAAAAAGGGAGAACAGGGAAAACTGTGGTTAATTGAAATACTGTTTCTTAATGTTTAAGTTTATTTTAGATAAAAATACATTTTTTGATGTCCAACCAATTAAATTTGCCAACAGATGACTTCTTTTCTTGTAAACTGAGTCATGTGGAGAAATTAAGATATTAGAATTTCTGGCGTGCTTGTGCAATACAGTAGAATGTTTATTAGAAGCGTCCCACTGGTCAAAGATTGTTTTTTAAGTCTTTCCACTCACTGCTTTCAGCCTATCCTTATTTTTCCATTTTGTCCACTTTTATTCCTTCTCTCCTTGACTTCATTTGTTCTTTTCTTATTTGTTTCCTCTATATCACAGCATACAGATAGTTGAGAGCTATTTCTGTATTGTAAAAAGAAACACATTAAACTTCTCCATGCCTTTCTTCTTGCATCATACTATCAAATAATTTTTTTCATGCACAAATGGTTGTTCATTATATTAAACCAGATTAGTGTTATTTATTCACCATTAACACCAAACATAACTTCACCCTGATATCAGAGATAATTTACCACTATTTTATCTTGTGGCAGACTGCTTGTCTGTTTATGTTACTATTTTTATGTCTGTGTATATGATTTTAATATATATAACTCTCTCTCTCTCTGTGACATACACGTCTTNTTTTTTTTTTTTTTTTTTTTTGTGGCACTTTCAGAGATGAGGGTGTCCACTGGGGAATACAGAATGGACTTCAGCTCTCTAGGAGTACAATTGTATATTACAAGCACAATGATATGGAGTCATTACGAAGTATTCTGGAGAAAGTTACCCAGAAAAACGAGAGAGCTAAGAAACTTAGGCGCTACATCGTGGCAGAAGCTGTGTATCAGGTTTCTCTTCTTATTAGTGTACTAGATATTACTTTCTGCTTTCATGCTTTCTATTTTCTCTCCTTTATATGGTGGTTATTGACACAAGATGAATAGGAGGCAACACACACAAGTTTGTGGTCCTGCATTTTTTCCCATTAGCAAATAGATATAGTCCAATTCGTGTCTTGAACAAGATGTGGTCATGAATAGCAGACCAATGTTGCCAAACTTTCATCAGCCAGAATTTTAACTGTATTTACTGTCTTTGGGGCTTGGCCAGTTTTCTTATGTCCCTAGTACTAAACAGACCGCATATCGTGACTATCTCAAGTTCATAAAACCTTCAAAGAAAGAAGATGGAATCTGGAAAATTTAAAAAATCCTTACAGCAATGCTCTCAGTAGATCCTAGATCTGTTATAATAAAACCTTTGGAGTCTTTCTGAATTCCAGTTTGACAGGATCAGTAAACTATGAATAAAAATATGCTTATCGTTTGGCAGGATCAATGACCAGTGAAAAAGATGTTATTTAGCTGCAGACTCCCTTGTGCTATAATATACACCTAAAGGTCTCTATAAACAATCTAACTATAATAATGTAACTTGATAATATTAATTTGGATTTAGGACTGCATCATCATTTTTATTTGCTTTATATTGCAATTATGCTTCGTGGCCTATACTTCAATTGATTTCATCCGAGTTAAAAAAGTATGTACATGGTACGGATCCTATAATTAGAAGTTACCAAACCTGTGAAAATTTTGCTTCATATAGCTTTGAGTGCCTATGGAACTTCTAATGGTTTCTTTGATGCAATATTGTGTGATTGAGAAGAAATACTGGTCCTAATGAAGAAAACATTGTTGCTTTTTTGGTGAGTGAAAATACTGTCTCAAAGAAATCATTGAGATGCCATACTAACTAAATGCCTGCATTTCTTGGGATAAATATATAATGCAAGGAATGAGTGAACTGGTGTTGTTTCATGTTAACCTCTGACTACTCAATCTTTTGAGTACTATACATATGGATGATATTCATGAATGATGTGGCACTATGCACTGTAGAGCTGCTACATGGATGTGATGTATGAGTATGTACATTGGAGTATGTATGCAGAGAAAAATGAATATACTGGATTAATTGGCCTTTTTTTTTTCCGTGCCGCATGGGTGTACCATTAATTCAACCGGGCAAAAACGTTGGCCGTTGACCAAAATATTGATGTCTTGCGCTATATTGGCCACATGTTCAAACGCATTACTTCGAATCATCACTTCATGCTGGATCCTGAAATGTTAATTTGTTACTGCTCTTGTGAAATTTCAGAATTCTGGCCAAATTGCTCCACTGGATGAAATTGTCAGGCTCAAGGAAAAATATCGATTCCGTTTAATATTGGATGAGAGCAATTCTTTTGGTGTTCTTGGAAGCTGCGGTAGAGGTCTAACTGAACACTGTGGTGTTCCTGTATGTTTTCTATAACCTTTCTGGTACTATTAATTATCAAATTTCTTTGGTTATATGGTGCTTTGTTGGTGCAGATTGAGAAGGTAGATATAGTAGCTGCTGCTATGGGAAATGCACTGGCTGCTGAAGGAGGATTTTGCACTGGGAGCGCCAGAGTCATTGATCACCAAGTAGGGTTACGTACTTAATTTCCACCACTAGTAAACCACATCCGTGTTCTGGAAGACTGAAAGATCGAGCTAAACATTCTTACCGGAAATCGTGGTTACCATATTGCATAGACTTTCTTCACTTTTCCTTTACTAATGCCCAGTGTCTGATTCATTTGGCAGCGTCTCAGTAGTTCAGGTTATGTCTTTTCTGCTTCTTTACCTCCATATCTAGCGAGTGCTGCAATTGCTGCTGTTGATGTGTTGGAAGATAATCTGGATCTTTTAACAAAGTTGAAGAAAAATGTTGCTACTCTCCATAATGGTTGTTCTCTCTCTCTTTCCCCCTATATGTGTGCATGTGTATTTTTGTATGTTAGTCCTTGTTTGAGCCTCATTTTTTCCATTAAAATGTATTTTTGGACAGTGATTTGACCACATTTCAACCACACATTTTTCAATAAAATAATATTACACGAAAATTCAAAATTTTTCCTTATTTTTTAACTGCACACTATCCATCATAACACTATTACAAAATGCATTTAAAAAAAAAAAAGGGGCTCAAACAAGCCCTTAATGTGTATTTATTTCTGTCTTTTACACATTCGGCTCATCTCTGAGACAATATATTAATTGTGTCATTTTTTGTATGTTGTCATGTAAAATTTCAGGTTTATCATATATACATGGCCTTGAGATTATGAGTGATCCACAATCACCAATTGTTTTCCTCAAGTTGAGGAATTCCACAGGATCTGTAAAGGGCGACCTACAAGTACTTGAAGATATAGCTGATCGTGTAAGTGGTCTCAAATGATTGTTCAATAAATATCTAGCCTCGATCGGAAACTCTAAAGTTGAACTTATTGTCTTTCGTGTTTGTAATAATTGATTCTTGCTCTAATGGGAGAAGCTTATATGGTTGCAGGTTCTGAAAGAAGACTCTGTATTTTGTGTTACTTCCAAGAGATCTACAATCGATAAATGCAATTTAGCTTTAGGAATCAGATTGTTCGTTTCTGCTGCTCACAGAGAATCTGATCTGGTAAAAGCATATGAATCATTTAAGAGAGTCACTCCATTGGTACTGGAAGGTCAATGATTATATTTTCTCAATCATGTCTCATTTTAGAATAACTCGATTTTGCAACACGCTATTTTCTCTCGAGATCTCTCTGTTAGATGATGCTAGTTTTTCAGTCACACAAAAAAGGCTCTTTAAAGTTTTCAGTGTTGGTTATTTTGTGTTTATAACTAGTTTACAATAGATGTACACATTTTTGGATTGTGTTTCTTTTTCATGGGATGGTTTAAACCAGCATTCACCACTTTGTAAAGAGATGTGGGTGACTGATGTAGTACATCACAACTACAATTAAAAGTTTGACTTTATCTAGAAGTTTGTCTTTTTTAAATTATCTTTTCTAATTTCCTTTTCTAGTTGTAATATGTTTATTCTTAAATCTTGTTTAGATTATGATTAGTTTATTTCCTTTTAGAATTTAATTTCCTTTTATTAATAGGATTAGAGATAATTTTGCCTATAATTATAGGGGTATTGTATACTTTTTAATCATTCAATCAATCATATATCAATACAAAGCAAGATTATTTCAATATAATTCTGATTTTCAATTCTTATTATAAGAATTTCATAACGCTTCCGCACCAAAATTGGTATCAGAGCAAGGAATTCACCTCAATCTGATGGCTGAGGATGGTTCGAGTGGCAAACAAACCACCGACAACGAACGGAGGTCTGAAAAAATTGAACAACAACTAGAAGGGATGGATGAAGCTCTTCGCAATATCACTTAGATGCTAACTGCGATAATTATTGAGAAGCATCATGCACCCAGGGCAGAACGGACGAGTAGATAGAAAAATGTACAGAGAGATATCAACTTAGATTCCGACGATGAGGAAGAAGATGTTAACTTGAATGTAAGAAATCATGGGATTCCAGCAAGGAGGGAGACACGTCCTATTACCCAGCCCCACGTCGACCCAGGTGTGGGGGAAGGACGCCGGCCCCTTGCAGATGATCGACTCCGGCAGCAGAACCCAGAAATCCATGATCGAGTTGTCGGCACGCTAACCTAGTCGCGAATCGCGATCCTTGCGAGGCTGTCCCTCTACAGTTCTACGAGCGAAGAAACAGGCAAGACGAAGGCGACCTCCGGCGAAGGGTTCTAATTGGCGGCGACGAGGAGCTCAGTGACTGATGGCGAGCTCAGACGAAAAATCTTGAGCGAGAGGCAGAGACGCGATTTGATTTCAGGAAAGGAATCAATTTTAACCCACACAATTTTGACCGATGTTATAATGTTGACCGAGGAGTTAATTTTGATCGAAATCCTAATTTTCAGTCGAGGGCTAGAGGCTTTCAACAAAGAAGGCCACGGAGTTTCGACTATTCATTTGAAGAAGAAAATACTTTTCGACCAAGGACTAATAATCGGGGTATAAATGTTCAAGAATTTAAGATGAAGATGGACTTGCCAAGTTTTGACGGTCGATTAAACATTGAAGATTTTTTGGATTGGATCCATACCGTTGAATTTTTTTTCGACTATTTGAATATATCAAAACAAAGCCAAGTTAAACTCGTGGTGTACAAATTAAAAGGCGGAGCTTCGGCATGGTGGGAACAGCTTCAATTTAATCGTCAACGACAAGGAAAACAATGTGTGCAAACCTGGCCCAAGATGAAACGGTTATTGCAAAGACAATTTCTCTCTCCAGATTATGAACAATTTTTGTACCAGCAATATCGGAATTGTCGACAGAACAACCGAACAGTAAACAAGTACACGGAGGAATTCTATCGTTCAAATGCCCGAGTTAATTTGTCTGAAACAGAAGCTCACTTAATTGC
>CAIGRT010080601.1:0-11178 GCA_903798405.1 Fraxinus platypoda | reverse complement strand
ATTAATAGAAACATAAATTAGGTGAAAATAAATTAAATTTCAATTTAGTAGAATGTTAAAAGGAGCCAGGCAATATGCCAATTCTTTACCAGTTGTGCAAACCAACCCCATTTTGATTTCAGCAAGGCTTGATTTCAAATCCAATACTTAAAAAGGGCTGGAGCTAATTTCACTCTGTTTTCCCCACCCAGATACAATGCCTCACCTGTCAATTCACCCTTTTTGTCCACTGACCATTGGGTAGATTAGTTTGCACTGAATATGAAACTCACCATTAACACGCCTATATTTTCTAACCAACTGCTAAGATGGTCTCATACGTGCAGAGATAAAAATTCAATTTTAAATGCTGTACAGAACATGAATGAATCAGGATGATGCGAGCCTAGTACATGAATATTGACACACTAGTCGATGGCTGATGGGCATTCCAACAGCTACCATTGTCTCCTCCACTCCTACCATTACAGTCAATTTGACAGTCATCAACCATCATAGTCATCAGCCATCAATCACCCAAATGTTAGGTATGATGGATGGATAGTGAACAGAATTAGCTCTCAGACACTTGTTTTTTAGCTCATCACAACAGAAAGGCGCTTCGAATCTTTAGTTTAAACTGGCCTGTTTGTTTCTTGCTTCTTGCTATGCCATACTAAATTTGCACAGCCGTATGACATCCCAAAACAAGAGACTCCAACCAGCACAAAATTTAGATATCTTGTTTTATCACATCGTTTATTTTCACATTGAAGGACAACTCAAAGATAAAAGAAGAATATTAAAGAAGCCAAGAACAAGCAATGGCCTCATTTTATTCCAAAACCAACTTTATTCATTTATTTCCACACACCCCAGGATTTTTCTATATTATCGTGGAATATATTTCAGGTATTGCCGTCTAAGAGACCTGTGGAAACTGAAACTAAGAAGAGTTGATTAGCACCCATTCAACAAGCGTTGCAACACCAAATCCAGTCGCGCTCTTATCCTTATCATTCCAAACCGGGCCTGCCATGTCAATGTGCATCCACTGGACTTTCTCATCAACAAACTGCAGAAAAAACAATTACACATCAGATATCTCAATTACTACAGACTATAAATCATCTTTAGTGAAACATAAACGATACCGGATTAAAGAACTACCATAACATGTAATGCCAACGCTTAATCTTACATGAAGGGGTAATTTATCACATTCAACAATATGTGGATGTTTCCATACAAGAGTATATGTAAATTAGATGTTTACAGAGGCTAGAACATGGCGCGTTTAGAGGCACAAAACAAAGTCTGAATGCGTGTTTACCATGATCTTCCCACACTAGTTACACTTATTCTAATTAGACCAGTTGAATTTAAAGTAGAGGAGGTTATTTCAGAAAATCACCTTAATACTTGTAATTATATATTATAATACTTCCTTTGAGATGAATAATTAAACAATGTAACGACTTCGAAATAACCGCTTTGAAGTCGGAAAAAAATGATACTTTTTGACATCTAAGGATTAAAGTACTCATTTTGACTAATCTCAACTCACACCAGGAGAGTTGGTTATATCCTTTTTCTTGATCCAAGAAACATTCCCCTTCATTATTGGATCTCTGCACAGTAATATGCGGCAATAGTCTGGGAGCTTCATACTTCAGAGGCTTCAATATAAGTCTTGTCGTATTCAATTTCCATTTCTACATTGTAACATGCAGCTTTCATCCAAAATCGCAGTAAATTGAGCTCCAAAATCTCAGAGATGGAGATCTTGTTTCAAACTAGTTTGTTACATTAGAATATACATTGGGCAATTTTTGGGGAGAACTAGTGTGATCCAACTATGATGGAGGGGGTTACTGCTAGGATCAAGATGTACAGAAGATTGAAAAGAGCAAGGACAGTCCATTCAACAATTGATGGAAAGCTCTGCTGCCATGTGATGCTAGTTCGGACTTTGGATAAATGGGAACAGATTATGGTGAAAGTGAGTGGTAATCTTGACGATCTACTGTTTCCATAGTGATCAATTAAAGTAGTTCAGAAAAAAAATGGGATTTCTTGCCAGCCTGAGTGGTGATAGAGTGCAGATCTAGATTGATCCCACGATTTATATCATTAAAGGGAGGCTTGGTGAGGGGGGGCGGTGTGAGGAAAACAAAAGCCGTACCTGCTTCAAGAAAAGAGCAGCAGTGATGGCTCCACCTTCACGACCACCAGTGTTCACCATGTCGGCCACTCCTGATTTCATGGAATCCCAATAACTTTCCTCCATGGGCATCCTCCAAAGTTTCTCCCCAGTGATCTCTGAGGCTGCAAGTACCTCTTCCGCCAGGTCATCACTGGGTGTAAAAACACCTGATTTCCATACCCAAAAAAATGTAAAGCAAGTATCTATGCAAGAAATCTCTATGTTCAAATATTTCAAGAATTTCAACTTCGCAGAAAGAAGTACAAGAATGAGTAGTTCTTAAAGAAAGCAGGTAAAAAGAATTCATATTCTCATTCCCTCCACATATCTGCTTCCTATCCTTCATTGTCCTAATATATCGCAATGCAATTCTCTATTGCTATGATCTTTGACATTATTTTCAAACCACAAGTTTACTGAAAAATAAAAAAACTAAAATTGTCAAACCATATACCCGCAATAGAGCGTCCAAGAGCAACTACACAGGCCCCAGTCAATGTAGCCAGATCAACTATCTGCATGCAACTAAAAGATCATTACATACCCATAAACACAAAGTAAAGAAGAAAACAATGACTCCAATATCGACATAAAAATGTAAAACATAGTAAAGAATTTAAAGGTCTTGGAAGTTCATGCATCTTCCATTAAAAACATGTACTTTTGAGGTTCTCATTCCATACTGGGAACATACGTAAACAAAATACACAAATGGGTGAAAATAGAGTAATTTTTTTGTATTCCCCAAAGATAGATGTATACATTTGAGGTTTATGTATCTTATACAAAAAACATGTAATTTGAGGTTCTCATTCCAGAACAAAAACATGTCTCTGGAGTACATGGATAAGTGAAAAGAGAATAAAATACTTGGTATTCCCCAAAGACAGAAATTCAAAGAAAATGTGGTTAAGTGTACCTTCGCTACACCTTGATTACAAGCATATACCAAAGCATCTGCAAGTGTAAGTCTTCCTTCAGCATCAGTATTGTTTACCTACACTTGAACAAAAATATTGTTCTTAAATATTAAAAAAAAAAAACTTGAGATAAAAACGGAGAGTAACACCTGGATAAATCAATCTTATGAAATAGGATGATCAATTAGATTGTATATTTCATATAGTAAAGATAGTTGGAATTCCATCAGGTAGAAAATAAAGTTGTTTCTATTAAGCCAACGGTGAACCGCAATACAGGACAAAGTTAAAAGTAAAGTTTGATGCTTATTGTAGGATGGAGAACAATTGAATTTGTGGCTTAGTCTGAGACTTGAGAGTTGAGCATCATGTCTGGGAGAGCCAAAGATGTTTCCAGACTAAACGATCAAATTTGAAAATCAAATTTGAAATAAACTATTCGAAAGGCATGCAATTAAAACCAAACTATGTACAATAATGAAGTAAGTTATATGTTCAGTGCATCGTTCTTGCAGTTGATCAAGTGTTACTATTAAAGGACACAGGTTAATATAGAACTTAACATGGGGATATGTACAACTATAAAAGTGAAGGGTGAAAAGATCAGATTCAATCCTTGCTTATAATTTAACTTCTAAATGTATTATTGCTAAGGACATTGGGTGCAGGCATCAAATCTTTCGACTTGATGATAACCATGCATGACAGGTTGCTATGGTTTACATTTCTTTCCAAAAAGTGGCATTTTGATTTCAACTGTTACATCAAGTGTTTTCGTGAACAATAATCTCAATTTAAGTATTCAAACACCCAATGAATATGTATAAAAATCTTTCCAAGTGAATCAAAGAGGTTCAATGGACACATTTTTTAACACGTGCTAGTAGTAAGTGTCCAACATGGTTAATTCAGGGTGTGTTTGAGTCCCATTTTTTGAAAGAATAGATTTTGTAATAGTGATTTTTTCAAGAATGCGAAGTTAAAAGCAGAAAAAAAAAATTGGGTTTACGTGTAACATTATTTTATCAGAAGAATGTATGGTTGAAAATGAATTTGAGAAAAAATAATTTTTTATAGAATAGGGGTCGAACAGGGGCTCAATGTCTTTAAAGAAGTCTGTATTAGCATACTGGAAAACACAGATAGTATAACGTATCTTAACTTCTATCTTTCAACCAATCAACTCACTTCAAATGCCATAAACAGGAGAAGTTACATTTAGAAATGATAAAAGCAAAGCAGAAAAGGAAAGAAAGATCTTCAGATAACATGTCAAAGCTTCAAAATCGTAAATGCAAAGCAGATCACCGATCTATCTTTGGATTAACTGAGCAACATGCAAGAGCTCATGCAGGATAACAAAATGACTCAATAACATGAAACAAAATCTCAAAACTTTCAAACTGAGACCAAATCCAGCTACATGCATTTAACTCGAGTTGGGCAAATAAATTGTCTACAAACTATAAAGAGAAGTAAAATTATGTGAAAGTTTTGACCAAAAGCATGAATGTTCAAAACAAACATGTACATAATCTGAAAAAGACTTATAAGCTATCAGTATTAGTGTATGCCTTCAAGAAATTACCTCAATTGTCTTGCCATTTGATGCCGTGACGATATCTCCAGGTCTCATACCTGTTCCACTTATCATATTTTCACAAGCTGCGACAATGAAATGAACCTGCGCAAACATATCACCAATTATCAGTATCAACAAGTTGAAAACCCAAAAAAAAAGATAATTACAAGATATTTCAGAATGGGAGTAAAAGACTACGAGGACTAGATAAACAAGAAAACAAATCAAGTCAACAAAAGAGCATGCTGCCCCTAAAATTCAAGTAACACCAAAAAAGGGTCACCTCTACTCCAGCAGGCTTGATTTGACCAAGGGATTTTGCTGCACCAAACACTGCTGCTGATCCTCCCATGTCAAATTTCATGAGCTCAATGTAACAAGCTGGTCCTGTCTTGATATTGTAGCCACCACTGGAACATAAAAGAATAAAATTCCCCATTTCAGCCAGATTCTGAAGGGCATTCTTTTCTCTTCACAATTATAGTAAAGACCTTTGCTCCTTCATAAAAACTTGTATTCACCTGTCAAAAGTCAACCCCTTTCCAACTAAGGCCAGTTTGGTTTTTACTGCTCCACCAGGAGGCTTGTAACATAAATGGATGAAATGTGGAGGATTAGCAGATGCAGCAGCAACACCAAGATAGGAACCCATTTTCAATTGTTTGCACTGCTCCACATCCAAAATTTTTGCAGTAAAAACATCACTGTACTCAGAAGCAATCCTCATAGCCTCTCCTGCTAATATTCCTAATATATCCAAGAAACCAAAATTAAAATAGACAAGATGAATTTTACCTTACCAAGGCAACAAAGGAAATATAGCATTGAAATAAACATATAAGAAGAGAGTTCCTGGCTTACATTAACAATTTTCCAGATTATTAAACTTTTGATAGTAATGCGAAAATGTAACAGAAAAAAGATACTGGGCAATGTGAAAGATTACTAACCAGGGGTGAGCACATTAGCAGGTGCATTTACAAGCTCTTTCCCAAATATTATCCCAGAACAAACATCCTCTGCACATTTGAGTTTCTTATCTATCTCCGATCCAGTTCCAAGACCAAGAATTTCCACAGATTTGAGAGATGATTTCTTCGGTTCTGACTTGAACCTATTATCTTCGTAAGTCCCCAGCACAACTCCTTTTTGGTTGTAGAACATTCCAACATATTCAGTTCACGACTTAGCAACAAATAGATTTTTCAAGTTCAAATAAAAGTGAAGAAACAAAGAAAAAAAGTACCAGTGGCTATTGCTGAAGCAATGGCTAGTTTTGATTCTGCAGAAAGCCCTTCAGAAGAAGAAAGAGTGATGGCAATTTTACTCGACTTAGCAGTCTTGGCTGCTTCACCAAGACTTTCTCCAAGAATGCGATAAGATGCAGTTTCTGATGTAGTAGATCCAAGCCCAATTAGACCTATCCTTTTCGAGTCAGGTCCAGGAAGCCTGAGAACTACCGACTGTCCGGCCTTTCCAGTAAAATCCTCCTCAGATGATGCTTCTGACAACAATCCACCTAACTGTTTATCTAGCTCAAGCAAGATTGAATTCTTGAACTTCAGATTTTCATCTTTGGCCATGTCCTTCTCTGTGACACCTACTCCAAGCATGTCCCCTTTCCATTCCACCAAATCAATCTCTATTGCAGCAAATGAGATCTTCAATTGTTGTAAAACCATATCATATTTAGTAATGCTACAACCACTAGTGTCCCCTTATTAACACACTGTCAGGTGAAGAGTAATTGGGGAACAAGAAGAAGCAGAACTGAAAGGAAGAAGAAGTCCAACAACAATTAACAGAATTTGGAATTGCAACGACACCGTTTAGCTTTAAATCAAAATGACACCGTTTTGCCTAAATAAATTGTAATAGGTTTGTTTTACGCTTTATCACTTGCAGTTGGGAAAATGCAACTTTTAACTGTATGAAGGGATACATAGCAGCCCAGGTGCAAGGGGGAAGTCTGTACTCCTCTCTTGCCCGGGCATTGAGAAGGAAGGACGCTTTCAGAGGCGAAAGGCCATGGGGAGATACCGTCTGTGATCCATGGATCTCCGATCGGGAAACCGTATCCATTCAAATTTTCTTTTATTTGGTCACTATTTCAGCTGGTTCAGCTGAGAAACTTCATTGATCGATCTGTGGAAGCTTAAGGTTGCAAGGTAAATTTCAGCTCGTGGCACACACTATCAATCATTCATTTAATACTCGTGTACATAAGATACATATATAGCAAATGGCATTTGAGAAGGACACATACAAAAGATTGAACCAAAAAGGCCAAAACCATTAACTTAACAGAACTATAGCAAAGAAAAATCATTAAATAATGACAGAAAATTCAAGTTCTCAAGGTGAAGCCAAATAAATTTCTTAAAGGCGAAATTTTATTTCACAGCAAAAAAAAAAAAAAAAAAAATTGCAATATTCTTGGAAAAGTGCATCTACAATGGTGTCTCGGGGCGTATGTGTCGGTGAGGTAAAAGAGAGAGAGAGAGAGAGAACCTGTGGGGTGTCTATTTGACCGGGCTGAGTGAAGCCAAGGGTTTCCCGAGCTATGGAGTAACCCATGCGCTTTGCTCTTCTGTAGCAGAGGGGTGTGACTGCAAGGAAAACACCTCACCAAATCGTAATTTCTTAAAACCTGAAGAGCAACAAGAAGAAGATGAAGATGAAGATGAAGCGAGCAAGACTGAGAAACCAGACTACTCTAATGATGTCGAAACGTGTTCCCTTGTTGGGTATTTATAGTAGATAGACTGATACTACTAATGCTAAAGAATTGAATTGATTTGATTTCGACAGTACGCTGTTTACGTCACTGGATTATATGCTTTCGATAAGGTTATATGCCTTCGATGGTTTACCTTTATTCTGTACTGTGAAACTGAATTGTATGCTTTCCATAGTCATCATTTTACCTTTATTCTGTACTGTGAAACAGTAAATTCTACTTATCTTAGGTTCTTGTTTCCACTAAACTATTAAATATAGTAACTAACTTTGAAAATTTGGAGAATTCATTCCCTATAGATTTAGCATATCTTTGTTCAGTTTTTTAAAACAGTTTGTAATCAAATTTTAAAAAAAAAAAGTCAAATTATTTTTTATTCATACATTTTGTGTCAACAACTCAATTCTATTTATTTAGGAAAAATCTATAAACAATTTTCTTTTTAGATAAAATGAGTTGTGAATATGCAGATAGTACTTTTTCATCAATTGAAATATGTGATTGAAAATGAAATTTGACCCATTTATAAATTTGTCAAATGAAAACTTGTAAACAAAATTGTTTACAAACACTTTTCAAACAAGCTTTCAAGATCATCTCGAACCCTACACCAAAATTTGAGATACGTTTTGTAACATTTTGCATCAAACTGAAAATCATCTCCAACTCATTACACTAAATAACAATGTTTAATCATTTTTTTTTATTTTTTTATTCTTAAAAATTTATTTATTTGAAAAATTATGTATTTGTTTGTTTTACAACTACATAAATTACTAAATAAATAACTACGTCAAATTCACAAAAATATTAAATTCATTAAATAAATAACTATATTAACACATTTTTTAACACCTGTGCCAGTAGTAAGTGTCTAATATGGTGAATTCAATGTGTTTAAAAGAGTCTGTATAAGCATACAGGAAAACCATGTATGGAACAAAGAATCTTATGAACGGGAGAAATTACATTTACAAAGGATAAATGCAAAGCAGAAAAGGAAAGAAACTTCTTCAAATAACATGTTAGAGCTTCAAAATAATAAATGCAAAGCAGATAACTGATCTATCGCCAGAGTAACTAAACAACATGCAAGAGCTCATGCCGGATCAAAATGACTCAACAACATGAAACAAAACCTCGAAACTTTCAAACAGAGGCCTAATCCAGCTACATACACTTGACTTAAGTTGGGCGAATTGTAATGAAAAGCAAGGCTACATGAAAGATTTGACCGAAAGCATGAATGTTCAAAACTAACATATACAAAATTTTACAAAGACTTATAAGCTATCCGTATTAGTGTTAAGGGTTAAAAATATCACATAGAATAAAGATGAAAATATAGACCAACTTATAAAATATTGGGTTACTCTTCTTAAAAAGATTGACATTTTAAGATGGAACTCCAAATCTTAATATGGTATCAGAGTCCATTAAACTCTAACAAGCAATTCAATCCGATTAAAACTAAAAAAAATTGAGCACATGGATTTCAAAATTGATCTGCTCAAAAACATAAACCAACTTATAAGGATTGAATTACTCCTCTTAATAAGGTTAACATTTTAAGATGAAACTCAAATCTTAACAATTAGTGTATGCCTTCAAGAAATAACCTCAATTGTCTTGCCATTTGATGCCGTGACAATATCTCCAGGCCTCATACCTGTTCCACTTATCATATATTCTCACAAGCTGCAACAATGAAATGAACCTGCACAAACATCACCAATTATCAGGGTCCTTTCTTCCAGTTTTAAACCCTAAAAGAAGATGATTACAAGTTATTTCAAAATGGAAGTAAAAGATTACGAGAACTAGATAAACAAGAAAACGAATCAAGTCAACAACGCAACATGTTGTCCTTAAAAAACAAGTGACACTAAAAAATGGTCACCTCTACTCCAACAGGCTTGATTTGACCAATGGATTTTGCTGCACCAAACACTGTTGTTGACCCTCCCTTGTCAAATTTCATGAGCTCAATGGAACAAGCTAGTCTTGTCTTGATATTGTAGCCACCACTAGCACATAAAAGATTAAAATTCAAGATTTTGCTTGAGTGAAGTGTCCATGATCCCATTTCAGCCAAATTCTGAAGGGCATTCTTTTCTCTTCACAATTATAAAGACCTTTGCTTCTCCATAAAAACCAATATTCACATGTCAAAAGTTAACCCCTTTCCAACTAAGGCTAGCTTGGTTTTGACTGCTCCACCAGGAGGCTTGTAACATAAATGGATGAAATGTAGAGGATTAACAGATGCAGTAGCAACACCAAGATAAGAACCAATTGTTTGCACTGTTCCACATCCAAAATTGTTGCAATAAAAACATCACTGTACTCAGAAGCAATCCTTATAGCCTCTCCTTCTAATATTCCTAATATATCCATGAAACCAAAGTTAAAATAGATAAGTTGAATTTTCCCTTACCAATGCAACAAAGGAAATATAGCGTTGTAACAGACATATAAGAAGAGAGTTCCTGCTTACATTAACAATTTTGCAGAATATTAACCTTTTGATAGTAATGCAAAACTTAACACAAAAAATATATAAGACAATTTGAAAGATTACTAACCATGGGTGAGCACATTAGTAAGTGCATTTACAAGCTCTTTTCCAAATACTATCCAAGAACACACAAATTCTACAATTTTCAGTTTCGTATCTATCTCACATCCAGTTCCAAGACCAAGAATTTCCACAAATTTGAGAGTTGATTTCTTCAATTATGAATTGAACATATTATCTTCATAAGTCCCCAGCACAACTCCTTTTGGATTGTACATCATAGAACATTCCAACATGTTCACTTCACGTTCAGCAACAGAGTTCTTTGATGGTCAAATAAAAGGGAAGAAACAACGGAAAAAGTACCGGTAGCTATTGTTGTAACAGTGGCTAGTTTTGATTCTTTAGAAAGCCGATCAGAAGAAGAAAGTGTGATTGCAATTTTATTCGACTTAGTAGTCTTAGCTGATCCACCAAGAGTTTCTCCAATATTGGGATAAGATGCAATTGCTGATGTAGTATATCCAAGCCCAATTAGACCTATCCTTTTCGAGCCAAGTCCACGCACCCTGAGAACTAAAGCCTGTCTGGTCTTTCCAGTAAAATCTTCCTCGGATGATGCTTCTGACAACAATCCACCTAACTGTGAATCTAGCTTAAGCATGACTGAATTCTTGAACTTCAAATTTTCATGTTTGCCCATGTCCTTCTCTGTGACACCTACTTCAGGCATGTCCCCTTCCCATTCTACCACATAAATCTCTTTTGCCGCAAATGATCCTATATAGTCGTGATCTTACGATTGAAGAAGCATATGATGCTCTATTCAAATGAGAAGATGAAGCATATAATTAAGGTCTAACTTCAAAATTTATTGCAAGAATTCAGGGAACTTAATTAAGGTTGCAATAAGTTGCAGAATACAGAAGATTTGGCAGCAGCTTTTGAGAAGGGAAATAAATTATATACTTCAGGTGAAACTATTGTTGAAACTTTTCACAGTGATGGAGAACTTTTTGCTTATTTCTGACTACTACTCCAAATCTGACAAGGATTGAATTCTTGATAAAGCTTGCATTTTTAATATGTATCCCAATCAGGATTCGTTTTCAACATGTGAAATAGTTTCAGAAGGTGTTGTAGTAATGGAAATAATACATGTTGTTGGATAGCTAGTATTGTTCGAGTTAGAATAAAATTATTTGATGAGACGGTTAGAACACTTGATGCAGT
>CAIGRT010080598.1:0-18331 GCA_903798405.1 Fraxinus platypoda | reverse complement strand
TTCCTAATAAAATGATGAAAATTATATTGAGAAATTTGTATCACAAAAATAATAAATATTAATGAAATAATTGATCTTTTTTTTAAATGCGAGTTAGACGTCTTTTTTTAATACTCGCGTTTAACGTATTTTTAACTATTTTCGATATCTGTTTGGACTATTTGATATGCCCATAATGTAGTTCTCGAAATAAGTTTTGAGATTACATAAACAATTTGTATATTCGATTAGCGTACGATCGTCGGAGAATTTTTAAAATTAGCATATTATCGAAATTCAAATTTATTGTGATTTTGCTCCTGTTTGGTGGAGATTAAAATCAAATTTTTAGTAAATTTTGATAAAAATTAAACAATTATGGATTCCATGAAATATGTTATTAAAATTAATTGTTAACTTTGATTTAGATTAAAATTTAAATTTCAATCGAAATTCAAATTTATTGTGATTTTGCTCCTGTTTGGTGGAGATTAAAATCAATTTTTTAGTAAATTTTGATAAAAGTTAAATAGTTATGGATTCCATGAAATATGTTATTAAAATTAATTGTTAACTTTGAATTAGATTAAAATTTAGATTTTAATCGATACCAAACACGATTTTATAATAATAAAAAAAATCTCAAAAGTTGGAGGAACCGGGGAAGTGCCCCCCATGACCCCCCTAGGTCTGCCCATGCCTGTTTGGTGTCCTTCAAACTTAAAAAATTATGTTTTAAATAATATTTTTCAAAGAATGTGAAGTTAAAAAGTATGAATTTTTTTTGAATTACGTATAAACTATTTTATTGTATAGTTATCTAATTTAAAATTTACTTATTTGTTATTTAGCGAACTTGCTTGTAAGTAAATTTTTAAAAACTTTTACCTATACTTTTTTATTTTAATAAAACAAGAGTAGGACTTTTATGATGAAAAAAAAAGCTAATTTCTCTCTCTCTACCAAATTTTTCATATGAAAAATTATTTTTCGATAATTAAATTAAAAATAAATAAAAATGAATGGAGATAAGAGAATAATAGTACGTGTAAATCTTACAAAATGTGGAGATAAAAAGTAATTGGACTTGTTACAAACAAGTTCTATAAACAATTGCCAAACAAAATAGACACCATAAGCAAGCAAGTTCAAGGCAAAATTGTTTTAAAAAATATCTATTATTCTCAATCAAAGTCAAGTAAAATATTCTTTGCTCGAATGAATGAGATATAGTAAAGTAAATACACAAAAGATATGAAAACGAAAAAAAAAAGACTTTTCATTTAGAGTTAATTACTAGACCTCTTATTCAACCAAGCTGGTCGAGGACGAAAAAAAAATAAATCTTGCCTATTGTACTACGATTCTTGACAAGTATATTGTATAACAAACATGTCCCAACTATTCTAATCTCGAGATAAATGGATTAGAGTACTTGAAAATAGCTGATGCTGCAGTGATACACAAGACTTGGAGAATATTATATGAGATAAAAAGGATTTAAAAATCAAATTTACTGTTTTGTCTAGTCCTTGTCCAGCAAACATAATGTTCATGTATTAAAAGGTATTGGCCAACTTGATGCATCGATATAAACTACAAGCATGGAAGGGCAAGGAGTTGGCAGATAATTTACAGCAATACATCAAGAATTACATTGGTCAGCTGCCAAAAGAAAAACTCATAAAAACCTGTACACCATGGCAACTCTCAAGAGGGCATCATATTAACTGGAACGGTACATTCTCTACTCGGGAATGTGCTCATAATCACCGTTTTCTGGAGAATTGAGTGCACCGTGACCTGTTTTACCTCTCCAGTCCATGGAATCTGAAGGTGTGAACTGCATGTTCCTATGCTGAATCATGAATTGATTTCCACCAACATTCTGGTTAGGAGAATCAAACGGTGCTCGGAAGCTTACACCTGGAACTGATGCCCCACCAATTGGTGATTGAAACTTGCTGGCAGTAGCATCGCCTCTAGCTCCACCGGTCATATCCTTCTTGGTGTCGATTAGAAACGTACCAACTATAACCTATTAATGCCATTAATGTCATCAACTGTTAGGTAAACGGTGCTAAAAAAACTTGAATGAAATAACATGTATAGTTTCATGTGTGTGTCCTTCATTGGACTAGATGCCATGCCCATGCCCATTTTATGCCTGCTTAGGATAATAAAAATAATAGAGTTTTTTCATCCTTCTTTATTAGGCAGAAATGTGTTTTACAGAGCAATGCGTCAAAATATCGATCCCCAACTAGGGAATATATAGAAAGTAGAAAAACCCTTGGGGCACTTCATACAGGCGTAACACCAGATTTCTGGTAAACTTCATCCTGCATAGTTAATATCAAAGGCGAGTATACAAAGGCTCACGAGATAAATATTTCATCAGCAAAATATTCGTGAATCGCCACAGTCCATGTACACAGGTCCACATAAGCACAAACAAGCGTAGAAGAGCAAGGAAAATTGGGAAGGAACATGACCACACACCGGATAAAAAAATATAATAGGTATGAAAAAGGAGCACATTTCAATGATACCCTAGATTCAACAAAAAATGAAGCACCCTTATACCGGCAGTAATGACGTGAACCATCATTAACAAAAGATTTCCATTGCTCAAATAATTGGATACTGTGCTATTGGATCTTATCCAAACACAAAGCAAGTGACAGCAGAACTAAAGAAAGATCTCTTCCCCCACTTAAGATCTTGATATAAATGTTACCTGAATGGGGCCTGCAGCTGTAAGGGGTCCACCGACTCCACCACCGATGATTTGGCCATCAGTACTAGACAGACATACACTAAGTCCTCCAGTCCGACCTCCAAGTTCGGTACACATATAAGATCCAGATAGAGAGAGGATGTCAAATCGTCCCTGAGACCAGAAAAATCACTTAGGAATTGTCCTTGATGGTGAAAAGAAATACAGAACACTATCAAAGCCATAATTCAACTCTCCAGCCTTTCTTGCTATATAACTAACCCCCAATGAAATTATTGTCAATAGCTTACAATCAAGTTATTAGGTAGCAAGTATAGTAAACCATCTTATTGCTCATTATTGAACAAATTTTACAACAATGCAGCTCAACCTTGAGGCTATTCTAAAAATGTAAACCGTGTATATTATATAATATTGAATAATTAGAAAACACAATATGCAAGGAATGTTTCTTAGGCACTGTCAACTCTAAAAACTGATTTACCATTAAAAAATCTTTTTAGTGGCATAACAGAGATACAAAATAATCAGACCACTTTGGTATGCTTTTACCCATTGTTGTAAGAAATTAACCTTACCAGATGAGACCATTCTTTCCCCAGATTGAATTTTAAAATATGACCAAGGATAGGTTGCATATGAATGAGCACATGCAGGGTTCATTGAATAACAATTATAACTCAAAAGAAGCAATTACTCACAAAAACTGTCTTACACTTTAGAAGATTTAATGTTTAGAGGAGTGACCTCTCATTACATATCTATCTGCAGAGCTTATAACCATTTTTCATATCTAGTGAATAATTATGGCCGATGTTCCAACTGGAAGGTGAAACTTGACCCAGCTCCAGACCATAGCCCAATCCTAGAAACTGGTGTATGATGGTCCAATGACACATGGCCCACTGCGTAATCCAGAATAGAAACCCCAGAAGTATATATAAGTTCGGGATCTCTAATGATGAAAAGTCTGAGGATTTCGCGGACTATATCCTATTTTCTAATTTAAGTAGGTGTATTGATGGGTGTAAGTGTGTTTATAGGTGTTGGAAAGTAAGGCATTTTAATGGAATTATTGCTTACTTTTGAAGTCAAATCACTAACGATATGGGTGTTGACACTCAATTTGCTGGTGATTCTAAGCACCTATAGTTTGGAGGATAAGATCACATAAAACACAAATTCAATATCTATTTCAAGAGGACGTTGTCACTATTCAGGTTCACTCTTATATTTGAGGTATAGTTTTGCTTATGATACATTTTGAGTGCTATATTTTGATATTGGATTCGTTTGAAAGAAGGACAAAACTAACATGTTTGTGGGATAAATTATACCAAGTAGTACAAGAAGATCAATACTGGTATGTCTACATAAGATCTCTTTGGAGAATTCATTGCTTCGTAGGGAAATAATATAAAGTGTCTACCTCATATGTAACAGTGCCTCCAGATGTTGATGGCTGGCGTAAAGATGCATTAGAAACCGAACCAGATGCTGAAATAATACACATTTCACGCTTGCTCTGTTGCATGAACATCATGATTTTTTGACCTACATCCTAGCAAATGCAACCGGATTTGTTAGGTTTTGGTAGTTATCAATAAATAATGGCAACAGGTTACAATAGTATGCATATAAAATGCTTTTGGATTAAAATCAAACGAAAACCACCCCAGAAATATCATAAAAGGCATTAGCCAGAAGTCAATGGATTAGCTAAAGAGATATAAAGTAAGAAAAATGTGCTATCGATATCATGATATGTGCTTAAAAGTCAATCATTATGAATCTTATCCACAATTATTAGGACAGAGTAAATCAGAAAATTTTGCTTATGCCATGCCCACTGTATGTCAATCAATCCAGATATTAGGAGAGAGATGATAAAATGGGAAGCAGCATGTTTATGTAACATGATTTCTTCAAGCATGCACATACCATTACAGAAAGATTTATATGTCCATATAAGGTAGTGTTTTCTATTTAGGTTATCCAGGAAGATGAATAGCAGGCACAAATGTGAAATCCTATCAGATAAAGTGGAAATGGAATAAAACCCTAAAACTGAGTGATACGGACCATACGGAAACAACTAGAAAACAGAATTCCATTCTCCAAAAAGTTAACAAGACATTGGAGAGAGGAGAAGCAGCAAAGTCATATTGTGTTATTACAGTGATCCTACACCATTAACTTCCCCCATGACTTTCTAATTTTCCATAAAATCGATTAATTGAATTTGCATTTTCTAATCAAGTTTTTTGCAATCTAAGACAGAAAATCATCAGTAGGCAGATTGTAAATAGCCATCTAGGTCAAGAAGCCAGTCCCTTGCACATGCTCAAGAAAGGAATAACTTAATAAGACGGGAAAAAAAAAAAGTTCTGCACAATGTGTCCGTTTAAGGAATTTTAATGGAACTAATGTCCTGACTTGATGCCTGAATGCTCAACAGATTGATTTATAAATTAGACATAGTCACAATACTCATGAAATGGAAATCTGAATGAGCATACGAATGCACTAATTAGTAACTGATGTGTTTATGCAGAAGGAAATCAACTCTGAACTTATTTATATCACATTTCATATTTAAACAAGCAAGAGAAGCTTGAACAAATCCCTTTAGAATGTATATAACTATGTTTCAGTCTGGTCAAAAATTATTTTCTTACCACTTTTGGATTCAGAATAAGTAGAGAAAATTCCTTATTGGACGAAAAATAGCAATAAATGATATCACGATTTAGCTCTTGTTTATTCCCCATTATTTTCAAAATATATTTTTTTCTCTACTTTTTAACCACACAATTTTCAATAAAATAATATTACACGCGACGCCAAAACTTTTCTTTAATTTTTAACCACACATTCTCCATCAAATCACCATACCAAAATGCATTTTTGGCTAAAAATGAGGCTCAAACAAGGTCTTAGTCCTTTTATCTTCTAGATTGGACAGGTTTCATTAATCAGGATGCGATCTAACATTATAAATTGCTTAGTCTTTCAGTAATCTATCCTTTTGATTTCTTATTAAGAATATCAAGGTAGAAACTTTGATGCATAACATGCAGCTAATACTTCTCCCTCTGCTTCTTCATGATGTAAGACCTTCTGGACAAATAGTCAATTGAGGCAAATTTATCTCTTTGTAATATGACCATCGTCCTCACATAAAACTTAAATAAACATATTCTCTATATGCCTGACAGATCCACATTCACACCTAGATTTCTCTCTGAACTTTTTCCAATACAAATATGGACTCTTTAAGTTTGTCGATAGATTTATAATTACTTCATGAAAACTATCAGCTGAAGGCCCTTGAAATATTGCTGTAACTCGTCTAGTTAATTTAAAACTTCAACTAGCAGGCTTTATGGCCAGATACAAGTAAGAGTTCCTCTAGATAGTAAGTCGATCTAAATTCCAATACAGAATGAAGATATGAACTTGAGCATAAACTATTCAGCACATAATGAGTCAAATTAACAAATAAATTTCATGTAAGAGAACTCATGGAAAGATGTAGAAAATAAAATAAAAGAAAGCTGTCGTAAAAGAAGGGACTTGCAAAAAGTAAAAGAAGAAAAAGAATACGCTATGATTGTCTTTGGGTAATCACAAGTTTCATCAAAGCTTATGAACCAGCTATGCTACACGTTTCTTCTAAATATATTCAGGTATCCCTGTTATTCACTTCAGACTTGGGTAAGATTATGGGGTGGGGCATGTCTTCAATAGTTTCTACTGAAGATAAACCTATGTATATTTCTAGATTTACATATTATGTTAATCACCATCAATTTCCAGATATATGGCAAATTAATATTGACAGTAATGGCAAGGCTTTTTAGTTTATTTCATTTCACTTTCAGCACAGTTAAGTTCAAACTCCAAAGGATTTGGTCAAGTAACTTCTTCTCACGATAATAACAAAATATTTTCTCATCTATTAGTTCAAATATAAAAGATAACCACCATTAATTCACGATAAAGGAAAAAACAATGACGTGAGTTTCAGAAAAAAATAAAATGTAGTTTACCGTGATCAATAATAATCATTTTACATTCTTAGCGAAATGACGCAGAGAATTTTATCAAATAAAGGAAGCTTCTACATTTTTTTACCAGAACTAATATGTAAATATGATTTTATAGTCAGTGTGTAAAAGCATACTTCTCCAGCAGCTACGGTAATGATGTGAGGAGTGAAGCCTTGGCCAATGTTGCCTGCACATAGGTAGAAAGAGAAATATTACATGAGCATGGCCCACTCACCCCACGATTAAGAAAAGAAAAATGAAAAGTGCGGAATGACAAGCATAGAAGTGTATATTTTACGAAAACAATACATAAGCCAAATGAAATTCAAAAATTGAACATTTTAAGTTTTAGAGACGTTTGAAAATCAAAACAAAAGGGAGATGCCCAAGCATAAATGCTAACCATCCAGAGGCCAGACTGCCATAGAACAATGAAGCCCATATGAAAAAAGCTGTTACAACAAACACATGCCAACATCTCATAAAGTGCAAAGATAGACAGTGCGCCCAACATTAAATTACTGAGAAGTATTTATATGTTATAACTGCACTGATTTTCTGTGTTAAGGCATAGGTGTTAAGCAGAAGTTCCAATACCTAGTATAAATTATGCAAAGATGCTAAGCTTTGCCTATTTGATATACATACTGATAAAGATTCCTTAACCTCTCCTTTTTATGATTTTTTGTTTTGTCTGGGGAGAGGCCAGTTTGACCACCATGACATCATGTGTCTAAGTTCTCTTCTTTTGTCAAAGTAATCTCCATATGCTCAGCTTTCCTTTCACAGTTCACCTAATTTTGCTTATTTTCATTTCTAGTTCATTCCATTTGTTTTTATTTCCACCGAGCCAGGTTTACTGTTAAGAAGCGTGATTTTGTAGTTCAAAAGCATGACATGGCACATAGCTAGAAATATAAAACAATTTAGAAGATTATAACATTCTACTTTCTCTATGAATATATGATCGAAAAATTGGGAGAGCTTAAAGGTTAGTTGGGACAACTATGGTTGACGATACAACATCATACATTTTGTGCATTAATAATAACACACCTATTTTATATGTAACTCTCAGGTGCGTCTATATTAGACTTAATTATTACTGAACGCAAACTCAAGAATGAAGCAGTTTCTTCAAGAGCTTAATGACCCTTCCACAAGAGCACATGAAAGCACAATGCCTTAGAATATATAGAACTTGGCAAGGCTAGCCAATTCTACTAAATCTAAATAACTGTTTAGTGAGTCATATGCATGTTCTTCTGAAAATATCAAGAACAAGATCACCATGCACGGTTGCCAGTTGAAGAAATCTCTTAATCTCAAACAACTCAACAAAACAAATAGAGAAATAAAAGACAAATTTCATACACCAAAGTATACTTTACACGGTTCTATCCTTCTATGTGCAAATACTACAAAAAAATACTGTGATGGTAACAGGCATGCATTTTCCGTTCAAGAAGTATCATGGCCTGTAACTTCTACGCTGGTTTTGGTGAACTTAAAGACATGGTTTGTTGAACAAAACAAATTGAGGGGAAAAAAAAAAGAATCTCCTTCGCCACACCTACCTAACTTCTGCTATCATTTGCAGAACTACAATAAACCAAACATAATCAAGAACTGTTTGACTTAACCATTGTAAGATTCCGGGAAATCTATACCACAAAAAACAATTCGCGTAAATTAATCAGATAAATGCAAGGAGTCAGAAAAGAGCTAATAAACTTTTTTTCTCTAATCGGAAAATATTACCATATAAAGATAAAATGTGAAGCATCCACATAACTAAAAGACACAATTCGAAAGGTTATTCGAGTGCATGCATGCATACATACAAACGAACTAACATACATACATACATACATACATACATACATACAAACGAAACAATACATACATGCATGCAAATGCAGATATGCACAGACAGAACGAGAGTGGGAAATGGAGGACTACCGAGAGCAGCCAATTGGGGTTTCTTGGAAGGATAGGAGTAAGAACCAGTAGATCCGGCCGCCGCCGGCAAATCCTGGTTGTCCCGTTTCTTCGGCACGGAAGAACCCGACATCCGCTTAGCAGCAGCGGCTTGCTCGGGAGTACCATACTTTCTGGGTCTTCCCCTCTTCCTCTTCACAGTCTCCAAAGGAGATGACACCGCAGAAGGGACGCTGTGGAGGTACGCCATATTCGTGGTGGTTGTACTGTTAGGTACAACTCCATTTGTCGGTGATGGGTTTCCGGGAACGGCAGAGGTTGGGGGTGGCGGAGGAGATTGGCCGTGGAGCTGATGGTGGAAGTAAGAGCTCAGTCCACTGCTCTCATTATTAGGTTCCATGAGCAAAAGATTGAAGGAATTGGATTTGGGGATTTTTGGATTTTTTTCCTTTTTTAAAAAATAATTTTTCTTCGAAAAGATATTTCTTATTTTTTGATATATGATTAAATGGTGAGACTATGATGGTGATTGATTCTTGGCCGTTCGATTTGGTTACCTGGTTATTGAGTCATTTTACACTTCTTTTTGTCTCCCGGGCACCTTGCTTAGTCAATTGACACTTGTTTTGGTCGGCCAAAAATTTGCATTAATGGTCCTCGATGTTTTTTATTGGAATTAAGCTATTTCTACACATTTGTTGACGGATGTTGAGATGACATGCACTTGACACTTAATTAAAACAAATAAAATTCAAATTAAGAATCAAAATGCATGTTACATCAACATCGGTCAAACAATTTGTAAAGAAAATTGTACAAATAGTATCTCTCCTTTTATTATGACAGTTATATATTGCTTGTCGCATTTTTATCCTCAATCCTCCATATCCCAAAGATGGTTTCTATCCATACATGATATTGAACTTTAGCCCTTCTTTGACTTGACGATCATTATTCTCTCTTTTTTCTACGTACTAATTTTTAGTAACACATTCATACAATAAGCTCCCGTTTGGTGCACATTTTGAAGGTAAAAATGCATTTTTACTGTTGATGCGATAGAGAATATGTGGTTGAAAAAGAAGGAAAAGTTATTGATGTGATGGAAAATGTTATTTTATTAAAGAATGTGTGGTTGAAAATGAGTAGAAAAATGAGAATGAAAAAATAACGTGGACCAAACAGGGCCTTAAATATTTTACACATATATTGAAAACTTTTTCCTACTTTATAACTACACATTCTCCTAAAAATCACTATTAAAAACTCTATTTTTTTAAAAAAATAATGATTGTCAAACAGTGGCTTAATATTTGTTTTTTTTTTTTTTTGCCTTATTTAAATATGATGAGTAAATCAACCTTTTATTTCCTCTGGACTTTTTAGATGGATAAGGATGTTCAAATTTACATTTTGATTAATGGTTCTCAATCTTTGTTCATTGCTATAATTATGTCCCCAAACTTTTTTTATCATGCTCGTATCTTCAAACTTTCATTAACTAGTATGTAAAATATGCATTACATGTGGTACGGTGGTACTATAATGATACTATGAAATACTTTTATTTCGAAGCCCATGTTTGATCCACATTTTGCAAAAAATCATTATTTCAAAACTCATTTTAAACCACATATTTTTCAATAAAATAATTACACACATCAAAAAAATTTCCTTATTTTTTAACCATACATTCTCCATCGATCTACTATTCCAAAATAATATGGCCCAAACACACCCTAAAACTTTTAATAATTATTATTCATTCATTCCAATATCGTGCATATAATCATCTCAAAATCAAAATTTTAGATCATGACATATTAAGCTCCTGTGTGGTGGGGATTAAAATCATATTTTTAGTAAATTTTGCTAAAAGTAGACGAAGGGCCCGTTTGACATGATTTTTAAAAAGTCAAAAGTCTAAAAGCTGCTTTTGAATCCACTTGACTAATTTTACGGAAGTAATTATTCTAATTAGAAGAACTTTTCGATGAATCTGATTTAATGTGTCTTCCTTTGAAAACACTTCCGGAATAGGAAATTCTCTTAAAAATTAGTTTTCAAACAAAAAATAAAGTAACTTCTTCAAAAAATAAAAGCAAAAGTCATGTCAAAGGGGTTTGAAATATATGATTGAAAAGTTACAAATTTATGAAATACGTGATTAAAATTAATTATTGACGTTGAATTAAATTGTGTATTTCTGGAGGAGACCATCTATCTTTATATATATAGAGCCCATTTAAGCCTTTTTTTTTAAAAAAAAAAAATGTATTTTCGAATAATATTTTGATAAAAATGTGTGGTTAAAAAAAATATATATTTTGGATTTGCCCGTAATATTATTTTATTGAATAATGTGTAGTTAAAAATAAAAAGGAGAAAATTGTATTTTGTAAATAATGAAAACCAAACAATGGCATAAAATGACTAGTTAAGAAGTATAACAATTCCATTTATGCTTATAAATCAGTTGTTGCGTAGTTTATTCATATTTGGGTAATTAAAACAATTTTATAATTAACAAATACATTACCCGTTTACTATACGTTACCTTAACAATTTGATATTCTTGATAAATAGCAAAAACTTCTTTAATTATTCGAGTGAAAAATAGTACGATGATCGAATAGCTTATTGATAAAGAAATTATTCAGAGTAATGAATACGTCTATCAAGAATAATTATGATTTAGATGATAGTCTTTTTTACTAAGACCATGTTTGATTGATGTGGTTTTCCATAAAAAATGGAAAAGAAATTTCATTTCCACACAAATTACATGTTTGATTGGCCAACAATTCTTGGCAATTGAATTTCCACATTTTGGCCCACACGTGCACAATTTTTGGTTTTTGAGGAATTCATTTTCCCATGCTTTTGGTGGGAAATTGTTTTTTTTTTTTTTTTGTGGTAATAGAAATAAATTTTATCCCCAATTGTAAAAAAAATTCCCTTTAATAAACAATTTCCATAAAAAATAAAGCCAAACGAATACCAAAAGATCCAAAATTTCTACATTTTTCAGGTGAAAAATTATACCAATCAAACACAATTAATTAACAATTCCCAGTAACATGAATTCTAGACAATTTAATTTCCTGAAATTCATTTTCTTTCCACCTAAATTTCATCCTTACAATCAAACGGACCCTAATCGTTTTTTCAAAAGAAGACTTTCAAACATTAGAACTTTAAATAGCTACTTTTTACGAAATGTATATATACATGTGTTATATGCATTGCTAAAAATTATGGATGAGGTTGAATTCTTTTTGAAAAAATAAAGTAATTAATTTTAGATGTATATTTTCAGAAGAAAATTTTCGAATTGTAAACATAAATGTTTTCAAGTAAAATGTTCCTTAATATATATTATAAATTCTCACATATTGAACTAATTACTATTTTATATTTTTATTGAGTCCTAAAGGATTTTAAATAAAACTATCTTATGAGTTTGGTGAGATTGTTTATTGGCTCAAGTCGGACCAAATAAGTAAGTTATTTAAACAGGGTTTATGATTTATCAAATATTTATTTCCCAATAATATATTGTATTCGCATCCATTTGAAATAATCTACAATATATTAAATATCAATTGAAAAATAAATATTTTTTCAACAATATAATAGATTTATCAAGTGAAAAATATTTTTTGGACGATTTTAGACATACTATAATCCAATTATTTCAATAATACATTATTTTTCGTTTTTCAATATGCATTTAATTTATTTAATCATTTAGTTACAATAAATGTACGTGTATATTTGATAGATTCGTTTCACCCGTGTGCTTTCATTAATGTATAAATTTTCTATTATTAATTTTCAATTAATTAACATTAACATTCATTTAATTAATATTCATTTTCATTTATACATTTCAGTGTTGTCAACTATAATTATAAGTTAATTTGAATTTCACATTCAAAAATGCAGTTTATTATTCTCGTCCATGTACTAATTAACATACAATTTTACTTAATTAGAATTATATATCATGTTCGTGTAAAATCCGCAAGCGTACGGAATCGTTGACATATAATAGATTTGATGAGTTGAGAGTATCGTCCCACAGAGAATAACTTCAATTCAAGTTTACTAACTTTTTATGAGATTTGAATTATGTGAACAAAAGAGAGCTTGATTTTGCTTTATGTTAAACTAATCTAAGAAAACGGTAAAAATGTGGTTTTTATCAATTTATGGATGATTGTATTGGATCTCGAATCCACCTATTGATATCTATTTCAATTCTTGATTTGTATAAATTATGATATATAATTTTCTTTTACAAGACAAATTAAATATATCCTAACCACGACCCGAATTTATTATTAACCCGAATTCGAATGATTATAATGCATTAAAGTTTAGATTATCTATATGATTGCACATGTGATAAATGTTATTCCCAACATCTATTGTACATATGTTAATTTTGTCGCATTCTAAACATTTTGTAAGTCTCCCAACACTACAACAATAAACTAATTATCTAATTGGTGGCTAATCAATTCAATAATGCAATGGGTATGGAAAATTAATCAAGAAACGCAAGAAATAAACTAAACTATTAGTCTTGAATTAAAACAAATAACAAATATGGTTTATCTCCATCAAATACAAAAGCGGATCTAGCCTAGCATGATAATATATAAATTACAAGAAGAATAATAGAAAAATATCTGGGCCTAGTACTTTATTTAGTTTTTTTCAACTAGAAGTTCGAGTTACAACTTAATAAGTTTTAGAACTACATTAATTGAAAATTAAGTTTGCTACAGCTTGATCTCCTATCTCAAAATATAGACATTAGCCTCTTGTTCTTGATGAATTTGAAGAAACTATTGTGTATGATTTATGAAGAGGCAAGAGAGATGTCATTTTATGTGCAGCCCTCATTCTCTATTTCTAAGAGTCAGAAAAGAAGTCAAAATCACGTTCAATTTGGTTTTCAAAAGAGTTTGAATCGCAAAAGGAAACTAAAAATTCGTTTGTAGAAATGGCGCGTGATCACGCACCGGTATAACTACCTCACGTGCTCCATAGAACCAAATGGCTCTCGGGTTAGAGAAAATAGGGTGCCCCGCGCGCGCTGTGAATTGCCCCCCCGCGCGCAGGTAGCTTCTGTTTGTCCCTAAGCAGCTTTTAGTATTTTTGTCATAACTTGATCTATAGACATTCGATTGAGGCGATTCAAAATGAGTTGGAAATGTAATTCAAAGGGATACAATTCTTATAAAATATAATTTTTCCAATTCGAATGTTTGCTATCCAAAAAATGGTTTCTCAAGTTGATGCTAAAAATTTGGAGCATAACTTTTTCGAACGGAAATTGATTTGTGAAAATACTTCCACTATATTTCACTCATTTGACCTCCAATTGCATCAAATTGATCCGATATGATCTTCAATCATCGTTTTGTGCTCCGAATTAACTATTGGATGTTTACACTTTGGATTTCCTTCGTTTTCGCAGGTTTTTCGTTCATTTCTTCCAAATCCACCAATTTGCATTGATTGCAATCTAACAAACATAATCAACACAAAATTAAGTTATAACCCACCAAAATCACTAACAAATACTTTAATTTAATGGCCTAGACAAGTGTACAAAATACACTTATCATATCACATAAAATGAGAACAGTTTTCTGGACGATTTTAGTCATACTATAATTTAATTATTAACATAAAAATTTTAGTTAATTAGAATTATACATCACATCAAATGATAATATATATATTTTTTACGATTTTAGCCCTATTATAATTCAATTATTTCAACAATACCTTACTTTTCTCAATATGCATTGATTTTATTTAACCATTTAGTTATCATCAATGTACGTCTACATTTGATAGATTCATTTCACTTATGTGTTTTCATTAATGTATAAATTCACTATTATTAATTCTCAATTAATTAACATTAACATTCATTTAATAAATATGAATCTCCATTTATGCAATTCAGTGCTATTAGTTATAATTATAAGTCAATTAGAATTTCATATTCAATAATGCATTTCACTATTCGCGTTCATATATGCTAATTAACATCCAATTTTACTTAGTTGAAAACTAAATAAATGATTTAACATTCATTGTCACGTATATATATTTATTGGTATTAATTTTAAATTAATTGACATTCGCGCATATTTAAATATTATTTTTATAGCAATTATAAAATATTTCACAATAACGCCCAATGCAGGTTCAACGTTGACTAGTTCATGAAAATGTCTGGTTAGTAGAAATGTAGGGTGTTTCATCAGCCCTATTTGATCAATTTTGATAGATTTTTAAATCAAGTCGTTGTTAAAGGTTTAAGAAAAAACACTAATCTAAATCATACCATTTAAAATTGTTTTGAGATTTTCTCAAACCTAAACTAATGATTTAGTTCGATTTAAAGCTGTTGTTTGACTATATATTTTTACATCTACTTTTATCGTCAATTGATCCATTTTTATAAGATATTTTCAAACGTATTAGTGATAAAAAAAATATAAAAAATTAACAATTGGTTACAAATTATTTATCAATCAAATCATAAAATTTATAGGTCACAAATACCAAATTAATTGGTAACAAGTTATTTTTCGATTACAAAGTATCAAATTATTTGGTTACAACTTAATAAATTTTGAGTCACAATCTCATATTTTTTGTCACGTATTATTTATTGATCACAAATTATTTATTTTATTAATAAAATATTATTCATTGATCACAATTTAACTATTTTGTTGGTTATAATCACCCAAATAATTGATTTCAAATGCACCCCACACCAACCAAATGTCGCGCTACATAACCACCACCACCACTGCACCACTATCAACCAAATGTCGCGCCACCTCACCACCACCACCAACGATGCACCTCCATCACCAACCATCACTAACAAAACCACCTTGCTAAACAAATTGGAGGAGGAACCACCCCAAAATCCCAAATCCATCCTCGTTGTGCACAGCGGTGGTTAGCCCCATACATGCACATGCTTCATTCATCATTGAAACAAAGACCCTAACATTCTTTCATTATATTTGCCCTGTTTGTTGTAATAGTTGGTTAAAATTTAAATTAAATTTTAAAAATATTTTTAATCACGCATTTCATATAACTCAAGATTTTTATTAACTTTTCAACTACATATTTCATTAACTTTTATCAAAATTTACCATGCATCTGATTTTTAACTATACCAAACAAGGGCCGTATACTTTGAAATTTTTGAAACAAATGAGACAGTTACAAATCCACGTTTTATGTGTTTCTTGCGCTCATGCTATAAAATAAAGCATGTCTATTATTTTGTCATAAACAAGTCTTAACATTTTTTTATTTTCTATTTTATTTAAAAAAAAAAAATCCCATGTGCGTAAGGTTATGCAGTTGAAATTCTGAAGAAGTCAAATACACAATGCCATGAAGAACATAAAATAAGACTCATTCTCTGCTGAATAACATGAGCAAATCAAGTTCAAAGTTCCCGCGTTTCTCAATTTAGACTCTAAAGCGCGGCTCTTTAGTCAACCACCCACGTTTTATCATATTACATTATCAAACTTTGAGTACTACACTCGTTTGTGTCTGTGCATCCTTATATATAAATCATCGTACCAGTAAACCCACTGCATTAATCAAAAGAAAGATAGAAATATCAGAAGAAACGAATTTCCGAGACTCTCATATTCAACTCTTGAGGTTGTTGATTTTCGAATCAAAGAAAGAATGGCCACGCCTCAATATAATTGCATCAAGAAAATCTTCGTTTTCTCAATATTCTTTTTATTGATATTGGGTAAGGTTAGAGCAATTAGACCCCTAGAGGGAGAGCAATGGTTAAAGAAAAATCTTCTCATTCAATCTCTTCCAAGAGGCCCCGTCCCACCCTCCGGCGGCAATCCATGCACGTACATTCCTGGAGGAGGAGGCCGCGGGCGTTGCACATTAGCCGAGAATGAAGGTGACTTCGCTGGCCATGTCGCTAGTGTATCGCATGCTTTTCCTAAAGTCACGTTTCATTTTGCAACAGCATCATCTAAAAGCTAAACCAAGCACGAAACCAAGAACCTAGTTTTTAAATCGAGTACGTATCGTACTTACTGTAGTCTGACTAGCAAGGAATTAACTTAGCCAATTCAAAAGGTAGACGTACAAATATACTTTATAAATTTTTTCAAGGCAGATTTTTTTTTTTTTTTTACCTGGTGGAGATTACCTAACATGTGGTTCAGAAACTCCAGTAGATTGTTGTACTTTACTGATATGATTGTTTCAATGTTCAATTAATTTTTTTTAGGTGTCCCTTAATTTCGATTTCGTCTGTTAAAGCAACAATTTGCCATCAAATTTTACTTCCCAATTTCTTGTGTTTTATGAGCATTCTTTAAATAGTGGAGAGTCTATTTCTTTCAATTCTCTAAAAAGTTAAAACTAGACCCTTGTTTGATAAAGACTTTTTGAGAAGTAATTATTTGAAAAACGTTTTTTTTCCCTTTGAATTTGTGGTTAAAAAGTTATGATTTAGACTAGACAATATTTACCGTTGACAAAAATTTTATGTACCTCTTAACTCTGTTATTTATTGGTCGGTTAATTTACACATGAATAACACTGTTCAATATTTATCAAGAAAAATAATATCACCTACCATGCATAAATTGAAACACACAAAATATAGCTCCTATTTGGTTTACTTCNCCTCTTAACTCTGTTATTTATTGGTCGGTTAATTTACACATGAATAACACTGTTCAATATTTATCAAGAAAAATAATATCACCTACCATGCATAAATTGAAACACACAAAATATAGCTCCTATTTGGTTTACTTCAATTTTTTTTTCACAAAAGTCAAAGTCAAAAATTAATTTTATGTCAGCATTCCACTAATTAGTACGTCTCATCCATGATGATAATTGATATCAACATATTATCTTTTCATGCTTTAAAACGAGGAAAAAATATTTTTTGCATTATTTATTTATTTATTTTTTAAACATATGATTGAAGAATAAGTTAGTTAACATCATTTTAATGGACTTTTGGACATAAATTTTTTATCAAATACAAAATGTGTTAACAAATGAAAAGTTTGAGGATGAGAATTATATGAAAAATCGTTATGAATATAATTGTTATAATGACTAAAGATTAAGAACGTTAAGTACAATTAAAGTGTGGTGCAAAAAATAAAAATTGTGATTTGAATATAATCGCACTTTAAAAATTCTTTTAAATTCAGGTGTCCCCAATTGAGATTTTAATGAATATTAATGAAATTCATTAAAATCTAAGTGTCCCGAATTGATATTTTAATGAATTTTAATTAAATCCTTTAAAATTTAGGTATTTTCAATAATTCACGAATTTATAAGGATTTTATTAATAGAGTAATTTTAAAAGATTTGGAAAGATTTCAAAAATACATATAAAAAACTCTTTTAAAATTTTACCATTTTTAGAGTGTGTTTGGTAGGGATTTTTTGGGGAAGAATTGATTTTTGAATAGTGATATAATGGGAAATGTGTGGTTGAAAAAGAAGAAAAAAGTATTGATGTGATGGAAAATATTATTTTATTGAAGAA
>CAIGRT010080585.1:0-17113 GCA_903798405.1 Fraxinus platypoda | reverse complement strand
ATTAAATTAGATTACGTTAATTTGTAAAAGTTAAGATTGAACTTGGTATTTGTATCTACTTTTTGTTATTAGTATTAGTATCTACTTTCAGGTGTATTTATGTAGTATTATTCTAAATGTTAAAAAATTTAATTATAGTACCGAACCGAACCGAACCGAACCCGAACAGTTCCAGAATTATATTTGGAACCGACGGTTCCATTTACTAAATACCCGAAAATTTCTGGAACCGAAAAAAACCGAACCGAACCGACCCGCTCCCACCCCTATTTCCTGTTTCCACAGAGTCGATTAAACCCGGCCCGAACCAACCCGAACCGTCTCGGTTCGGATCAGGTCGGGTCCCGTGAACGATCGGGCCGGGTCGGGTTTAAAATATAACAAAATCGAAAAATTCGGTTCGGGTCGGGTTTTGGTAAAAATCGGCCCGACCTGGCCCGTTGCCCACCCCTACCTATCATTGTGCCTTTTTTCTGCCATAAATTTACCATGTCTGCTTGTTCTCAGTCCTTGCTTTTTTCCTAAATCCTTTTTATTCTTCTTTCACCTCAAACAGTCCCGGTACTGTTTGGGCTCTATTAAAATGAAATTTTAGAGGGGAAAAAAAAAATTGAAATAGTATTTTTTTCAAAAATGTATGATTAAAAAATAAAAAGAAATTTTAGATTTACATGCAACATTATTTTATGAAAAAATATGGTTAAAATGAGTTTTGAAAAAAGCATTTTTGAAAAAATGAAGCCAAACTGGGACATATTTTGACAGTTGTAATCATACAAGCTAAGAGGTCAAATCTAAAAATGGGATGTGTCGGTTGTCACTTTTACACTTGAGAGTAATTCGTCCCACAAGATATTTAATATTGAGATAACATTTCTAATGATCACTTTTAGAGTGATGGTTGGGACAAAACATTGAATGTGAAGTCATTCAGTGAGTACCAAGGTAGATGGACGTCTGAGTTCTAAGTTTGATATAACAAGTTTACTAATACAGGGTGTGTTTGAGTCACGTTATTTTGGAAGAATACATTTTGAAATAATAGATTGATGGAGAATGTATGGTTGAAAAAGAAGGAAAAGTTATTAATGTGATTGGAAAATATTATTTTATTAAAGAAATATGGTTTAAACGAGCATAATTAAGATATTTGTCCTCGTCCCTTCTATATAGACTTCAAGGTCTTTCACTCTAAGCATGAATTGAGACACCATGATTACGTCAAAATTATTGTAGAACATTATATAATTGACTCGATAGTTGGAATCGAATACGACCTGACCAAATATTACACACACATGCACACATTTCATCTAGAATGTATATACCCATCATCTTCAAATTAAATAGTGCCCTATGCACATTCAGAGGATGTGATTCAAATGAAATGTAGTGGCTTAATATATTGGTGGTGGTGGGCTCAAGAGGCACCCAAGTTTTGTGTGTGCAGCTGCTCGGTTCGAGTTCGGGTTCGAAATCAATAGAAGAATTGCTTTTTTTTTCAAAAAATAAAAATAAAAATGGCGGTGGTGGTGGTGGTGACCACACTACTGTTCAGACTCACTTGCAATATAAATTATTTTGTGAGAGAATAGAAGCACCAAAAATAATCACTTTTTGTATAGTCATCTATTGCAATCATGTTGATTTACTCATTATTTTTAACGACGTGGGCTCTGCTGCTATTGGTACAATATGAACGCGGAAGGATTATAATGAGATTCTCAAAGTCTAAAGGAACCAACGTCCATGAGACAAAACATTGCTGTTCTGTTCTCCATTTCATTCATTACAGACGGAGAAATGTGCAATTTTAATTGTTGATAAAGATACATCACTATTTATGCAAGTAGAATAGTACTACAGATAACGTTCAACCTTGTTGATGGAACGCGTTCTTTATTGTAGATGAAGGTTATCGCTTATCCAATTCGGTAGTCGAAGAATAACCTAAGGCGTCTGCAACTTCCACTCCTTTTCCACATTCGTAATAGGCAGTAAAGTCATAATTCAATGGGGTTCCACCCAATTGGTAAAGGGATCTCGGTCTAATTCAATCTAAGTTGATTCATCGCTCAAGACGAGAGTCGTCCGAGAAAGTCTGAACGGTCAATCTCATGTCATTGAAGAATGCTATGAATTTTCGAAAGAAGAAGAAAAGAAAAGGAGAGCTAATACCATAATATTTATCTATAAAATTGGTTGTGCAAAAGGATAAATATTTCACTTAATGGTAGCATGTCATTTGCAGGTGAATAGGTGGCAAGGGCACATCCCACACTGCCTAGTCGGGAAATCGTTGAGGATAGGAAACATGGTCTCCACCAGACTCTTTCATTTTTTAAATACAGGGCACATTAAGAGTATGGGGCCAGAGATGAATTCTCCTCTCCACTTAAAAGAGTTATTTTTCATTAGAAGTTACTTAAAAGAGTCCAAATCTTGTTCGGGAGTGAATTTGGGTTCCACTTGAGTAAGAACTCCTTAGACTAGGGAAGAGCTCTGAGCTGTTCTATGGAGGAAACATTCCTTTCCCGAGTTAACAAGTCCTTGAGCTATTGACTCCCTCTTACTAGAGAGTTCAAAGACTTTCTTTTATGCCCATTAAGAGAAATGGACCAGAAATGAGATATTTTAATCCTCGACCCAACTCCCTGAAATCCCGGTGAGGCGGGGTGACAGGGAAGGGCTACCCAGCCCCCGTTGTGCCCTGTAACACTCATAAATAGTGTTCTAAAAGTGAATATCTAAAAAGAAAAAGTAAAAAGTACAAAAAAAAATAATTATTATTATCTGATTTCATAGTGTTATTTGTGTCAATTTTCATTTATAACACGGGCATCCTCATAGTTTCTGAAACCAGACAGGAAGTACGAAGTAGGACTAGAAGTGAGATGTACAAAAGAATACATCTCACAGCTCTTCAGATTCATAGCAGAATTCTTCATAGCATAATAGCATTGATCTAAATCACAACTATTATACATGTACAATATAAATTTAAAAATACTGTGCACGAGCACACATTTCGAGATCACTGAGTGAAGATATTACCAATAAATTTAGATCAACTCTATTCTTTCTCTGCTAAAAGAATACCAACACAAGAAAATAAATGATCATCAATCTTAAAATTAAAAAAAATAAAAAATCAATAATATTTATATGTGGTGAAAAGATCGTCTCATCAGAATCTTTCGAGCTAGCATTGAACCTTTTCCGATACATCACACAGAAAATATAGCCAACAAACATTCGATATTGGTATAGTTTCCTTGCAGAATCATCGAGAGGAAGTCCGAGAATAGAGCAACAATTACTGTAGAATACCTTAGTGATAGTGATTGCTTTTTCTTTTGCTAATCAAGTTTGGGAGAATGCCATTGTGAAGTATAAGTTGCTGGGAGACAAAACGGAAGTTCTAAAACAACTGGTAAAAAAGACTCGTTGATCCATCTCCATATGATCTAAGATCAGCAGGTCTAACCAGGGCCCTACATAAAGGGCAAGTTCTTTCTCTTTCGAACCTGCAAAAGGAAAAAGGTAGTTTGGTATCAACCTCTTATAATCAGAAATTCTGGAATTTATTGGTTGATTAAAATTAGTGATATCGCAACCAAAAGAACAAGTTAGTATGTGATTATTACGAAGAGAGAAGACTTCTACATCAACTCCATTCTGTTCTTGATCTTTCTTTCTTATTCAAAGTAATGACATTGAATTAAACTATTCACATAATCAGTTCGTAGCATGACAAGTATTGGCATAACAATGGTCTTCCCAATCCTGATTGGTTTTTATCATTCAATGCATAAACAACAAATTTTGCTGGGCCTCTATGACTAATTCCAGAAATTTCAAAGAAGTTAGACAATACCCAAACCCAAATTTGTTAACATGCTCTAGACATCAGCTATTTTGATCTTAGTATTTTAATTGGAAACCTCGATAGCTTCATCGTTTTCAGATAACATCATGAACCATGAGCATACTCAAAATCCAAATACGTAAAGATCACACCAGCTCATAAGCTGAAAAAATGACCTCATAGGGTTCACTTCCACCAATTTGAGGGAGAGGAAGCAAAAGATAAGCTAAATTACTTAAATCATATAACACTCGCAGCACTCCCTCCATTTAGAAGTTAGAAAACTCGGTCCCACTGACAGTAAACCAATGGAATCAAAATAAAGAGAGGTTGAAAAAACAAGATGTGCCTTTACATATCATCCTTCTATAAAAGATCAAAACCTTATTCATGCTTGATGACAGCAAATGGGGATTCTGATTTAGAAGGCAGACAAGGGACCACCATAATTCAATTATATGAATTGCATTACTAGTAAAAGTAAATTATAAGCAAGTAGCCATCCAAGCCAAGCACAGATTGTAAAGAATATTCCCATAAATCAATGATTGTCCAAGAGAAATCAGCAAATGTGCAATCACATACTGCAATGAAACTAACCATTCTGAAACACAGTCTTCACAGAAGATATGTTTGCAGCGCAATAAAATTGGAACATGCATCTTCTCCTGGCATATGGCACAAAGATCTCCTGCTGCAGTCACCTATATTGAATAATTTAAAAGAATTAGTTAAGAAAACAACTCAAGTCTTATTACGTCTTAAAGCTAGCAAACAACACATTTTTGCAGTGTATAGAACTCAAACATACTATGAGACCAAGAATTCGACACAAGGCTAAGAACGATAAGGTATATGTCTGGTGATTAAGTATGCCTTAACCAGAAACACTACTCCAGGGCATAATATATTGCTCCCTACTTAGTGTTGTAGTCAGGCTTGGTCAGCTCAAAATGTAAACAAGAAAATGGTGGTTCACAACAAGAACTTGAGTGGACAAATCAATCCATTCAGACCACAGCAACATGCAAGCACTAGCTATGAGCCAGTGCCTAGATGCAAGGATTCGAATACGTAATTTGGATACAATACGATATGGGTACGTCAATACAGCCTTTTAAAAAAATTAGGATACTTTTTTTTTTTTAAAGGTAATCAAATATTTTATTANAAGGATAATCAAATATTTTATTAATCAATGCATAATACACAGGAAGTGTATTATCGCTTTAAATCAGAAAGTGACAATATGAAATTGGGCAGTCCATCTATACACCTAGTAGCCGCAGCATTAAACCAAGTATACAATGTCAAATAAAACAATTCTCTAATCTGTTCTATTGTCCGTGTTAGGATACACAGATAAGTGTATAAAATGTATAGCGGAGTTTGATTATATTAACGTGTAACTTATTAACATAGTTCTACAAGTATTAAACATTTTAATCCCATTATCTGTTTCTAATAATAAACTTATAGAAAGAAGATTTATCGCATAAAAACCAAATAGTCAAATATAAATCAAACTTGACATAAATTGACACCCGGTTGAACCACTTTTAAAGATAAGAAACAAACAATTGACCCACTTAAAAGATTGTTGACCGATTGACCCCACTTTAAAAAATGTTATCATTTAAAAAAAAAAAAAAACATTAATTTTTTACTTAGGGTTTGGCTTTCAACTTTCAAGCATCGTTTTTGTTTCAGTGAAAATAATGCTTAGGGTTTGACTGTCTCCCTCTCCATCTCTGTCTTCCACTGCACTCGTTGGCGATAGCCTCTTCCACTTCACTTGCCGACAATAGCCTTTTTCATTGCACTCATTGACATGTTAGTTTTTCTCTAATTTTCCAGAGGACTAGCCACAATTTTCCATGTTCACAAATAGGTGGGATCTGGAAAAAACTAAAAAGAACACACGCCACGTGGCATTTTCAAGACATCCGAATGTCCGATACGTATCAGTCAACATAGAATTTAATGTTATAATCACTGCATTCAAGGATCAGATTCTACTCTAACCAATACCTAGAATTTAGTTAGAAGGGTTATGTTAAAAGGCGATGTGCTAAAAAGATGATAGGAAGATATTTTTAAGTTAAAAGGCAAATTCTGCAGAATGATTATGATGGAGGAATAACGATAGTTTAATTTTGATTAACTTATTTTAATTTTATTATAGTTTTTAGTTTAAGTAGAATTAGGTATTGTTATAAATTTTCTAGTTTGACTTAAATTAGGTTTTATTTCTTCTGTTTCCTTCTCAAATTAGATTTGCTTAGACTCTATATAAAGAGGGTCTGCTCTTTGTAATATTTAGACTTGGATATGAAATTTTTTTTTGATATTTTCTCCCTCAATATTCTCTGTATTTTGTCCCCCTTCTTAGATTATTAGACTAGTAATGCTTTATGGCACTTAGTGGTGGATGATAACTAATAAAGGAAGATGAAGAGAACGTAAATGAGGATGTTAAACCATATTAAAATGGATAAAATAAGAAATGAGACTATATACATAAAGGTCACACCATAAATTGAGGATAAATTAGACGGGAGGTCAACTTAGGCGGTTCAGAGATATCTTCTGAAAACTTGAAACTCCCACTCACAAGTATGGTTGTCATGTCAAGCCATTTAGTTTATTGTGCACTTGAGAACATCTGAATGGAGAAGAAAGGTAGTCTCAAGCATAATGGAAAATTGAAGCAAATGAAAGACGGTTACTGAATGTGTTTGACTGCCATATGTAGTAGACATTTTCAAACTAGCTTTTTGCAGCCTGCTTTTAAACAAGTCTCCATATAGACTGTTACTCCTACTAGAAACTTAATATGCTAAAAGAAACAAAATACCTGTTCTGACGTGGCATGAGATCCATAATGGATTTCCTTTCTTGATAATGCTTTTAAGGAAGCAAAGAAGGATTGGACCTGTACAGCGACATGAAAACGAGAGAGGACACATTTTTTAGATTGGTTTTCCAAATTCAACAGGGCCAAATTAGAACATTAATATAAGATGATGAAACAACTTACCTTCTCTACAATTGACGTAAGCTTGAAAGTTAAATACAACCCAGTTGTCAACGATGAAAAGAGGCTTCCATAGTCTTTGTTCAAGAAGAATCTATACCAGACAGGAGTTGGTAACAGTGCACGGTATAGCAGCAGTGTGTACTCGACCAGAGTTAACATTTGACCCTTAATGACCAATATACTACAGTCAAATTTCTAAGCAATTCAACAGTGCATCATTGAATACATAATTTAAGTTGAAATCTTTACCTGTCTGCGGAAATTGTGGCCCCTGCAATTCTTATAATAGATTAGAAGAACCAATTTCAAGATCATTGCAACCTGTCGCACCATTGTATCTGACAGTAACAAAAGTCAGCTCAAATATATCAAATATACAAAAAGTTAACATTCATATACCCTAAGCAGGATTCAGTCAGTAGTGGAAGAAAAGGAAAGGAGTAAAAAAACACTCTCTTGGGCAGCTTTGAAGGTCGCATCTCCATTTTGTGATGCCCGGAAATAATGTCCCACTTAAAACATATATGTTCTTTACAGAAATATACAAAAGTACATTATATGGCACAAAAGAATCTTGGCCGCTACTTCTGGGGGTAAAGTTACGTTTAATACTCACATTTTCCAACTCTTACACAAAACTTTGTGGCAAATTACACGGGGACCTTGAAATTTGGAAGGAAGGAATATTAACATTTGCATATGCTAAATACGATATGGCAATAAATGTCAATATATTTGAGGATGTCTGAATAATTAAAAGATAAAAGGGAACCCGTTCAAGCTCCTGTATGCTATTGTAATAGAGAGAGGGAGGGAGGGAGAGGGAGAGGGAGAGAGAGAGAGAGATTTAAAAATTATGTATTTTCCAAGAAAATATGAAAAGGAAAGGAAAGAGACAGAAGTTGTTGGAAATTTATTAAAATTAACGAAAGAGGAAAAGCTACGGATATTAAGTGATCAAAAGCAGATTACACAGGCCTCTTGTTAAGTGGATTAAACTAAGAGAGTTCAACAAAGCACTAGATTCCGTATAAGGAGAAGCTGCGGAAATTTAATTTGTGACTACCAACAATGCCAAATGGATAAATGTATGGGCCATGACAATTATTGCATGAATAAAGTAACAAGCAGGTAAAGAAATCCATACCATTTACCAGGATGATGAATATTGCATGCCAGAAAGGCGGGACTGCCTTCGGAGGAACCATGAATAAAGAATAGAAAAGATCATCTTTCCGATACCACCAGTAGATTCCAAATACATGAAGCATGAAGACCACAGAAAAACCAACAAGGACAGAAATCTTCCTCTCTCCCTGAAAAAGCGTTTGTTTGTAAGTTTCTGGAGTTCTCCTTTTTCATCTTTATTCCTTCTATGAATAGGGGGTGGGCAAGAAACTTGATTTCACGCGGATAACACTACAAAAATGTTCATCACATGAAACAAAGATCATACCTTTAGAGCTGTCTGCTTCCGAACAATGTCATTAGACTTGAACAGTATGGCAGTAATCCAAATGGTAGCAAAGAATCCTGAAAACCATACAATAGAGAGACATAAAACTAGTTGTCTAATACAACAAAATCAATCACATATACTATTTCGAATGTGGAACCAATTTTCTGATAAGTATCAAAAGGATATTTTTGAGAACTGTAGAAGCAAGAGCTCACACATAAGAACAGAAAAACTGTTTACTTTTAAGTGGAATATAATGCCTGGATTATCTCCTCGACAAATATTCTCAGAAGTACAATAGGAAAGTTTTGAGGACCATAGAGCAAGAGCTCATGAGACAAAATATAACAAACCCTTCACTCTCATTAAGTGGAAGATCTAGCCTGTGTTATTTTCCCATGATTCCCTATAGGAATAAAATCAATGGTAACTATCAAGCAATCGCAAAAAGAACACCGGCAACAGTCATGTCATCACTTGGGTCCGCACTTATTTAAACATGAGCATTTTGAGTGACCCAACAACTCAATAGAAACGGGCACCAAAAATTGACTGTTGGGTAAGTAAGACATAAAATTCATCTCTCAATGTCTTTTCAAGTAAAGCATAATGGTAATCAACAATTTAAATAAATTTCAATGACGAGTTCCACCAGCCAGACAAATGTCTTAGTTGCAATTACTCAACAGCTGCTGGTTATCCATTCTCCTCACTTTTAAGTACGTACCTAACTCTTTTTTATTCTAGTTTTGAACAGCATTAAAAAAGAAAAGAAGTTTAATCATGTATTGTCAGTGTAAAATTTAGGTTAATAATAGAAAATGAGAAACAATGGCTATCATAATAATACCTCTTGCTTCAAATTGGTTTATGATTTTTTATTTAGTATGGACAAAGAAAATTGCAAGTTTGGAAGCGAGACAGCAGAGGGTCCACAGCTTGGTTACAATGGTAATAGGCGATGAATGGCATTTCAATCATGTTTCACATCCAATACAGAAACGAACATGTCGAGAGAGCCATTACAGCACAACAACACAATAGGTATCACACACGTTTGCGCATGAGAGAGAGAGAGAGACTGTTGAGTGACCATAAGCATAAAGATTTTCATTCATTGATTTCATTTTACAATTTATCCCAGAAAAAAGGGTTTACAAGTAGTCTTTGTGCATAGATTTTCTGGTCACAAGTTGCAAGAGGACTTTTGAGGTGAATTGTTCACTAAAACAACAAAAATGCGTGGCAACTGACGATTTAGTTTCAAGCATTCCTTATCTAGAAAATGTCTAGCATCAAGAAGTGGAAATGTAGTAAACACTTAGTGATGCCACACATAGTTTAGTTTCTACTCTATTCCAAATCTGGAAGAAAATTTTATTTAAAAATTTTGTCATCAATTAGAAACGACTTTCCTACATACGATGTAATAATAATTTGTTAAAGACTTTGGAAGAGAAGCCATAATGATATACACTATTATTAACATGTATTTCCATTTTGAATTGACTTAATGATCTAAAAGGAGATCCAGATAAGGATGATTGCAACTAGTCTAAACAAGAAAGCCAACGTGATATAATATCTCATCATCCTCTAGATTAATGTTCTATATAAATTGAATTTGTAGAAGGAAGACAAGAATGAGATGGTTCGAAATGCTCAATTTCAAACCAATGAAGTCGACAAAATTTTTAGACAATTGAACAATAACGAGATCTTATGAAGGAAATATTGTGTTTTAGCCAATGCAGCAAGATCAAAATGCAAATCACCAGTGACAATAAAGTCAAAGTAATTGACACGTGAGAAAAGATAAAAGGTGCTGCATTTTCTCTACAAGCATAGTTAAATGATCATAATATACTTCTACTTATCATCCTTGGCACTAGATAATTGAATAATTAAAATCAAATTTATCACAAAACAAGAATAACAAAATATTATAGCATCAAACATATTCACATATCTAATACCAAGCCTCAAAATTCAGAACATTCACCTTGCAAGTGCTGTCGGATGAAAACCACCAAAAGAAGCAAAGAGAAGGGAAGAATCTGCTCAATCCACCTTGCCACCTGCTGTATATCATATCTCTGATACGCCGAAGATTCCCCATTGGTCTCATTACTACTACCGCTAGTCCCATTCCCATTAAAACCATTGGTCACCTCTACAGATTCCTCCGTGCCCAATCCCAATCCTGAAACCGGTTGATCATTCTCACCATCACTTTCAACAACCCTATCCCCATCCTGCTCCCCTGCCCCAATAATCCGAATCGATACCTCCCCATTATTATTACTACTATTACTAATATCATTGCTGTTAATTGAGTTTAAATTGTTGGGAATTTGGGCATTAGAATTGGTGTTTTCGGGTATGAGGGGGTGGGCTTCGGAGTAGGGATGATCGGGTCGGACCCGAAGGACACCGGTGTGTTCAAGTAGGGTTGAGATAGGGGAGCGGATGAACCGGAGGAAAGGGAACTGTATCCTGGAATTTCCTCCATTGCTTGGTGATGAAGGTAGTGAAGCTACATTGGAATTATCAGAATTCGCACCATTTGATGTCTCCATAACTTTTTTGCATTCAATTAAAAAACCCACCCTCCAAAATCTATCAAAATTAAGGTATCAATAAAACCCAGCAAGAAAAAATCGAGACAAAAGACTTCTGTTAAATGAGAGAAATTATATACAACATTACACGTTTATATCTATACACATACATACAAACAATGCATAAATTACTGGAAAAAAAAAAAAAAAAGAGGGATATACAGTGACAGACAGGAAGATGAAAATATCCAAAGCGGAAGGTCAGCTAATAATTTATTTGGGAATTATTAAATAAGGGCTAAACGTGTAACGTAATTCATGAGCAAATTGTGTTTTCAATTTGATTAATGAATCAGACACTGGAGTTGTAGTAATAAAAATCTTGTCTTTTTCTCCATTGGCGTAAACGGCGAGAAGATTTTTGAGGATCGATCCGTAGCAGATTTGTGGGTACATGAGAAATCATTTTCTTTTGATGTTTCTTGATTATTTTGGGGGAGAAAGAGCTCTCTCTAAAGGTCACCCAATTTTGGAATTGTTTTAATTTAGTCCCTCGTAATTAATTTGTTTCAAAAACGTCATGAAACTTTACGTTTTATTTCAGATTGGTCAATTATTTGAACCACTAATTTTAATGTAATTAATGGCGATAATCGAAATGATCAAATTAAAACGTAAAATACAGAGTTGAATGATTATTTTTAAATATAAAATGTTGAGTCATTCAAATTGAAAGTAACCAAATTTAAGCAATGATTCGAGCCCTTGTTTTATTCCAATTTTTCCAAATCTCATTTTAAATCGCGCATTCGCACAATAAAATATTATGTAAATAAGCTCGAAACTTTTCTCTTATCACATTCTCCAAAAAATCAATATTTCAAAATCTATTAACACCAAATAATGGGCTCAAATAGGATCTAACATTGATTTTTTTTTTTTTTTCTTTTTAAGATTTTTAATGTTTTACAAAATATTTATGGGGTCACACAAAATATGTGATGAAAATTTGTTAGACAGCTTATAACCAAACAAGGGCTTAAAATATGATTGGCAATTTAGCTTTTAAGATGAATTTTATGATGACTTTAGTTTTAAAACTATTGACAAAAATGGTCAGACACCTATCATTTGCAAAAGAGTTATGCTACATGTACAAAGTTGGTTGATAAAATAACATCTATACCTATCATTTTAAAAATAAATTTTTATCTGAATTTTGCCAACACACTTTGTAACTCAACTTTATACAAATAACTTTATTGAAAATAAAACGTGTCCATCACATATTTGTAACAAAGGAAAATGCTTGTTATATATCACCAATTATAGATTTTTTTTACAAATTAATGAGGTGACGATAAATTAAATTAAAATGGCCAAAATCTCTTCACCACTTACGATTGTGCTTATATAATGTGGGTTTATGACAAGAAAAAAAAAGGGAAATTTTTTTTTTTTTTATTTGGTTGATGAGATTTTGACTTAATAAAATCTCGTCACATCATATAGTTATAAAAAAAATCTATAAATTGTGATGTACCTATAACACAACCACAGTAATAAAATTCGTATTACTATTGCTGATTTTCTGCAAATTTCTGATTAATAACCATGTTATACATCAATTTAAGCTTCAATATTTTGCTCGATTTGCTGAGAGAAAACATATTTAATTGTATGTTGATAAGTGGCACTCGAATTCTTTAACCCAAACTGCCTTGCGGTGTAACAATATGTCCCAAACTGCATTTAAGAAGTTTAGAGTGCGTTTGATTTTTTTGTTTTCAATTTTTTTTCAATTTTGTAAAATATTCAAAATTTGTTTGATATAATATTTTTAAAAATGTATTTTTTGGAAACGCCAAAACTACTCAAAGCACAGGGAAATAAGCTTTTCAATAAAAATTCTAAAAATTAAAAAGTTAAACTTATAACATAAGTTATTAATTTTTATTTTTTTATCTACTATGTTTTGTCAATTTAATTTATTATTTGTTTGCATTTTACTTTTGTAGCAAAAAAAATATGATAAGATTCATCAATTTTAAAATGTATATATTATTTGATAATATATTAACATAAAATTATTCCATTTTACAAAATAATTGAATTAATGAAATAAAAATTTTATAATGCATTTTCTCAAAATTCCAAACCAAACGTGTTTTTCAACTTTCTATATGTACTTAACAGTTTAAATACTTAATTTATAATAATATTTGTGATAAGGAAACATTTTATTATTTGCTCAAAAATTGAACTAGGGATAATTTGTTTCATGTTTATAAATGCTCAATTAATTTTTTATCCACAAACTTTGAGGAACTCATGAATACACACCACTCGTTTGTATTTATTTATAATTTAATTAGTGATAATTGTAGCTGCGATCTCAAACCTTTTAATTGTTACACTTGTGGTTCCAAACATTTCAAATCTTTGAAAGTTTTATCTTAACCTTTCAGTGTTGTACTCATGGTCCCAAACCTTTCAAATACTTGCGATTGGAGGACAAATGTGTGGAATTGAATTTGTCCAATTTGATGTTAGTTAACTGAAGAAAAAAAAAAAGACCTTTTTTTCATTTAAGTAAAGTGCAAAATGGTAACTTCATATTTCTTTGTATAAAATAATGAAAATAATCACAAAAAAAAAAAAAAAACATAATCTTCTACTTTCTCACCCCACTCCATTCAAAAACCCATTGTCACCACCACTCCACCACATATCCCCACCCACAGTCATCTACCATCTTGTTCTCTATTTCTTGCCATTTGTAGAAGGAAAAGTATAGTGAGTCTCAAAGTCCAAACTCCATTTCAAAGTTGGTAATAGCTATAGAAATCTCTCTCATAAACAAACACACAAAATGAAAAAACTGTTGTGGAGTAATTTTGACTTGATCGGGGAGAGAAAATTGAACAAGATAGTATAGAAACTATCAACTCGACTTGATCGGATTTCACTGAACTTCATCGGTGTGGGCTGTGGAGCAATGTTGGTAATACGAGTTGGAAGAGGAGCACGGTAAAGATTATTAACATATAAATCCCGACCAAAAGTGGAGTCATCTAGTGGGTACTAAAGCTAACATGTCGTCTCATCTTCCTGCATAAACAAATTTTGCACCATCGTCGTTTGCTCCTCGCCACTTGATCGGATTTCACGAACTTTTGCAGGAATCATCACCTCACTCCTAGCACTGTTGGAATGCAAAAGTAGAATTATCGAAAATTAAAAAATTTCTTTAATTCAAGAAACAAGATCATCTAGATCTTCACGTATATGTTATAACAAAAATAAATTATTTGAATTTTTACCTAAATTGGATGATTGATTCATGAGTTAATTCTGAATCACGAACTTTCAGTTTTTTGGATTACGAGTTTCTAGCTTTTTAATTCTAAGAATTTGATGCTCCAAATCCCTAAATTTTCTATGGTATTCTCCAAAGTTGAAACTATACCAGTGAGTGGGCACATTTTTTTAATTAAATCAGGAAACTAATTCTTGAACTGGACAATTGAATAAAGTAAGAAAATAATTATTCTTCTTTCTCTCTTCAAATTTGAACACTATAGAATTATTATATTATGTTCAACTACGATGTCTAGGTTCCATTTAGTCTCTATTTGCAAAGATAAAATAGTTTCAATCCATATACAATAAGAATTCCACATTTTAATAGAAGTCTTAATTAAAATTCAAATAGGAGTTTTAATTAAAATTCAAATCTAATTAATTTTTATTTAATTACATGTATAGTCCTAGAACTTCAATCATAATTATAATTAAAATTAAGTTTACAACTTTCATAATAATTATAATCAAGTACAAGACTTTATTGAAATTATAATTAAGTCCAAAACTTTTATAATGCCCCTGTTTGGCCCACATTTTGTCTAGATTTGTAACAAAAATCCGAACATTGGAACAGTTCCAACATGACAAAACGCTACCTCCTTACTGTACAAACTGTGACATAAGAAACTTCAATTCCCACATTTACCATTTACCCAAACCATATTGGCCGACACTTTCCCTTTAAAAAACTCTCACTCAACTCCCCTCACATCCTTGTAGTCAACAGTGTAATCTTTGTCCCGTAGAGCCTCGATCGTCAGCCGGCTACTTCTCCCGTCCTAAACCATACTTCATCGGGAGTAGATCTTCAACTGGAAACCACTTCGCTGCAGATTACGGGCTCCGAAACACTCACAGCAGTGAAAAGAGGCCCTATTTCGCGACGAAAATTATGACTAGTGCTCGACCGACGTGCCCCCCGTAAAGTTGGCCAGTCCGACTGCAATCTCGCTGCCACCACCTCTTCAACCCCTTCTCCTAACCCATGGACCCATTCTCCAATCAAGTCAAAACTATGAACCTTCGTTGCCGATTCTGTTTCGTTGGTTTTTTTTTTTAGACTCCATTTCGTAATCCCACATATGGGTGACGTTCGTGGTCCTGGTTCGTCAATCACTGTCTACGACTGCCCAAACATTGAAGCTTCCAAAAAAATATGCGAGATGGAGAGATGCAGAGAGATGAACGTTTATAGCCGTCTGTAAAACCGCCATTGCCGAATGTCATAGACATGGCAAGTGTTACATGAAACATGACTGGGAGCGTGTTTAACTCTATCTTCGGCCACAATTGGAGCAAACTCCAACTTCGCAACCACTGAGACGTAATGCGTCGAGAACAAAAATGTCTCACCGAATTGTTGGCTTGTACTAAGGTCGAATACAACCCGTCAGAGGTAGCATTGTAGCATCCGAGGAATGGTGGACCCGAAAAATTAAGGTACGATGGCCAACTTGCTTTTGGAAAAACAATTTTTCATGTTCATTGTGTTGTATACTTGAGTTTGATTTTGTTGATTTATTATGTTTACCTTTGTTTAAATTTGTACTCTGTAACTGCATGATGGAAATTTGAGGCTCTTCAAAATGTAAGATAAATATTTTACGCATTGAATTGTAAGATGAAAATTTTAGCAGTAATTAAATTATAAGCTTGGCAGGGGGAGTATAAGGATTATGGTTGATTAGTTTGGAGCTGAAGGTGATTACTGGAATTGATCGAATCAAAATCGTTTGACTTTACACTAAAGCTGATTGCACGAAAAACAATGGGGATTCCGGACTTTGGAGATACTTTGAATGCCCTCATATGGGAATAAATTCTTATAAGCCGTATTTGTTTAAGACAATCATTTCACATTAGAGACATAGATGACATCCTTATTGCCTTGGTGAATTTCATTTGGCTTCCAGAGAGGGGCATATGTAAATGGGCTTTTTGCAGCACTATGGCTTCTTGAGGAAAATGTTACATTTATCTAAAGGTGTGCTAGAAACTGCATAATTTTGATGACTTTATGGCATTCTCTTTAACCCTCTAAGTACAATTGACCAGTCATCTTATCTTTCCTACAATATTTTTTCAAAAATATCCTCTCAATGAGGGGTGTTATGTAACTATTATTGCTATTATTTTGTGAAACTTAGTTTCATTTTAACTTCATGATAGGTTTATTAGTCATCTAGAAAATTTAATAAAAATAACAACTAGTGACGTAGAAGAACATGGATGAAGGGAGTAATACTTACTATTCAATTTGAAACTACTAGTAGCATCGTAATCTACTCCACATGGACCAAAGACAAGAAGTTCATGTTCAAATGTCAACATGTTGTATTCATCTAACTGCTGTCTGGATATGTTAACATGAAAAATAGTAATTTGTACAGTGTCTTTTTTAATTAAGTATAGTTAGCGGTGGCAAAAAGGTTCGGCGGCTCAGTCAGGCCGAGCCCCGTTTGGGGGCACCGAGCCGAGCCCGGGCCGGCCCGTGGCCCGAGCGAGCCTCCAAAAAAAAAAATAATAATAATTTTGTTTGAAGGCAGGCAGTACCTGCCTTGGGCAGGCAGTACCTGCCTTGTGCAAGCAGCAGCAGCAGCAGCTTCTGCTGCTGCTGCCTGCAGGCAGCAACTAGGGGTGAACACGGTTCGGTTTGGGCGGTTTGGGGTATATTTTCAACTCAAACCATTTAATGCGGTTTGGGATTTTTCCAAACCAAACCAAACTATTATTTGCGGTTTGGTTCGGTTTTATTCCACGGTTTACTTATCGATATTATAGTAATATGTTTAAAACGCATTAACATATAAATTTAAACG
>CAIGRT010080570.1:0-10643 GCA_903798405.1 Fraxinus platypoda | reverse complement strand
TTTTTTTTTTTTTTTTTTTATCTTGATGAAGTTTCCAAGAGACTCTTCCGATCATTGTGTGGATGTGTGTTTATAATTTATATTTTGCTGGTCTATGATGTAAACTTGTTAGTTTGAACCTCTCGCGTCTCTTTGTGTGTTGGGTCTTAATTTGGGGTTGTGTTCTTTGAACCTTTTTTTTTTCCTCCCTATTTACTTCTTTTCATGCTATCTTATCAATCACAATAAATTTGTTGATTAGCAATACTGCAAAATGGGATTTTGTTACTACCAAAATTCCAAGTTTCTAATTTTCTATCAACTTTGAGCACTGGACTTAATATAACGAAGTCATGATAGTTATTTGGAAACATGGAGGAAAGAGGAAATAAAAATTAGTTAAATGAAGAAAAGATAAGTAGTCTGGAAGCATATCTGATACGTGGAGTGGAGTAGAGTGATAGATGCACATTGAGTTAAATGTTTGTGTAGTTAGCATTTGAGCGGTTATGAATTATTTGGATATTCTTTTGACACACTCATGAAGCATTGTAGAAGAAATGAATTGGGCTGCCTAAATTTTGTTTTAGCCTTTATTCAGATAAGAGTGTTCATTGAAATTCATTGTTATGATTTGCCTAAAAAATTGCATATGTTTCGATAATTATGTTTCTTGCTGACAAAAAACTATTTGCAAAAAACCAGTTAATCATTTGGATCAACATTCGTTTGAAAATTACTTATGGAGATTCAACTATATCTAAGAGTACAGATTCTTATCAACCTATCTTTATGAGAAACAAGATAAACAATATAAAAGAATAGTGTAGATAAATGGAGAGGAAATAGTATTTACTCTGTCCCTCCTTTCAGTAAAAGTTGTTCACCCTGCACCTAACAATTTACTAAAACTCTTTGGCTTGGCCAGTGATTGATTCATAGAAGCACCTTTATTCGCATCTCGTCATTGATAAAACCAGGAAGAGATGCTCTTGAAAAGTTCAGCATGCACTCTGAAGTTCTTTTGATGTGTCGAAGTTCCCTTTCGGTTTAGATTTTTTGACTTAGTATTCCCACAAGTGTAGTTTACTAATTGTTAATAACTGATGTAAACCATAAGATTTTTTGTGAAAATTGATAGATGAATTGGGTTTTTGGTGAAATGATTAAAAATGAACACATTATCTCTCATTGTATCTGTGTTTATGTTTAAAAACCTTCATAAGTAAAATTACACGTTGGCCTATCATTAGATTATTCTGACATTTATGCTAACAACTTGAATTTATAGTAGAAAATAAATGCTGTCTGAATTTCGAATTAGACTTCAAGCTACTTTAGTTACAGCTGGATTGGAAAAACACAATCTAGATTTATCTCTATGTTCTGTTTTCCAGTTTATTCTTTGTTGTAGATACGTATTTAGAAGCACTATAGAAAGAAGATCTACTTTGATCCATGTCGAAGCCTTAGCTCTCAAGAAAACCAAGGAGAAAACCGACTGTATAAGCAAATAACCAAATACTAAGGTTCCCTTGATAGAGTTCAAAAGCCCAAGGCAGACTCTAACTGGAATGAGTACGATTTATCTTTATAAAAAATTGCAAATCTGATTATAATAATCTTAAGCTTCCATCATAGGAATTGAAATTCTAAAGCCTAACTGGAAAACACAAATAAAACTAGTTAGCAATTCCTAGAACAACTAAGAAACAATTCGTAACTAGGAAACCGTCCTAAAATAATAAAGTACATAGCAGGAATGGTAACATGTCTTCAGTGCGTTGTCTTCTATTCCGATTTTTCCTGTGTTGTCTTCAGGAACATTTCTTAAATCTCTATGGTATCACTATCATCCACTTGATTTGTATCATCTAGTTGAGTTATTTTTCCATAATAAGTTTCAGTATTACCGATTTGCTTATGTGTTATAATGTATCTGTTCGATAGCTGAGAAATGTCATTGGTTTCTGCTGCCATGTATTGGTCAGTATATGTAATCCTGCTGCCAAAAGTAGATACTGACAAATCTCATGGTGTGAGGAGTTTTATATTGATAATATATGACTTTCTTGTGCAATTACAGTGACAAACCCTGCCTACAAGATGTTTCCGCTGTCTGGTTCTGAAAAATAACCAAAATATGGTTCGTGAAACCGATTTGGTTATACTTGGCATCTCTGTTGTTGTGGCTGCTGGCATTCTTATAGCATCGCTCATACTTTTTGTCAATTGTTGGTACAAAAAACGTGCTCATCTTCCCCGCAGTGCAAATGAGCGTTCCCTTGCTACCCTTCCTATACAAGAAAATGGTTTGGGTACTAGCATCGAGTCAAGTGCATCTATCTCAAATTCTGTAATTATCAAGAGATCAGATTATCTTGCCAAAAAACCTCAAAAATTCTGGTGGAGTAATCATGGTAAAGATCGATTTGCTTCAGCTTCTGGACTACCAAGATACTCTTACAAGTATGTAAGAACCAGATTTATATTAGCATTTGTTCTCTTTAACTTGTAAATTTGCCTCAATTTTTACAACTTCTAAAGCTACTCTTTCCTTTTCCTTTTTTTCCCTGTTCTTTGATGAAGTGTTTCTGGATATCTTGACACCTAACAGTTGGTACATGTTGATTGTTTAATTATTTCCTTGCACATACCAGAGAAAAATGAAACAAAATTGTTTGAAGTTACCTGTTATTGTGTCACTGGGAGGGGGGCGATGATTTGATTGTTATCTTTTCATTCTACATCTTCCGCACACTCATCTTTTGGAATGCATTAAGAAGTGGGTGTTTTCAGTCAATGAGTACAAAAGTTACTATGCACCCTCTTAAATGGGTAGATACGAGAGTGGAGACCAAAAGTTGCCTAGTTTTACAAGTACTATCTGCTTGCCAGTTCAATTTTCATTGCAATGGGTAGTGCTTGGACAAAAGAGAGTGATACCTTGTAAGCCAGTCACTAAAACCCTGGGGATTTCGCTGCAAGAGTGCAGGGAGAGATGGAGGGAGGGCTGAATAAATTTGGGTGTTTCTTTTTTCTTTCTTTTTTTTTTTTCAAAAATTATTTTCCACCCTTTTTAAAGCATTGCATGGAATGCCTGATCTATTTTCTTTTGGATTTTCAGAGACATTGAGAAGGCGACACAGAACTTCACAACTATTCTAGGAAAGGGCTCTTTTGGTCCGGTGTATAAAGCTGTAATGCCTACTGGTGAACTGGTTGCTGTAAAAGTTCTTGCTTCTGATTCCAAACAAGGGGAAAAAGAGTTTCACACAGAGGTAATAGCTAAGTTGATTGTAACAGTCTTGATGCTAAAATACGAATATACCCCCTATTACTTAACTTTTAGACTTTTGTATTTCCAAATGTATCACTTATGCGGCTCTGTAGCACAGACACTTTAATTAGGGTAGCGTGTCCGTGTCGGACACGAGTCGATACCGACACTTTTCGGACACTCTACCGTAATCATTTTTCTTTTTATATTAGAAATATTATATATTGTTAATTCAAAGTTATTAGCAAATAACAAATAGGTACTCATGTTTAAAAAATTTCAACAAGAAAAATTAATAATAAGTATAAAACTAAATTTATACTATATAAATGAAGAATTTTTAAGAATTTAATCAACGTGTCGATGACGTGTCGTGTCAGTAATTTTTTTAAAAATCACGGGTCGACGTATCCGACACGTATCGTGTCGGACACACGTGTCCGTGTCGATGCATCATAACTTATGCCCTTTAGTTCTACTATTGGAGTAATGGTGCACTTAATTCTAATATGTTGAATAGCTATCACAAGAAAATAAGAATACCACTTGAAAATCAGATAGGTTTCTTTCTTTCTTTCCTGACAAACAGGAAAGAGAGAGATGAAGAAATTATCAGTGCTGTGTAAAAATTGGAAATGTTGCCTGAGAAAACCTCCAAGTTAGTGAGAAGAGAATATTATACTATAGTGCCATGCAGAAGTCTATGTGGAATCCACTGTTATATTTATTTCAGGTGTAAAGATCATATTATCTGAAATCACCAATGTTATTTGATATCAGGGACGGATCGAGGACCGGATTACAGGCTGGGCTAATAAGTAAAAAAAAAAAAAAAAATTACATGATTTTTTTTTTTTACATAAATTTTTTTTTCTAACTAAAAAAAAATTAGTTGGGGGAGGGGGGGTCCGTCCGTCCCTGTTTGATATGTTGGTTCCCTGAAAGAAAGAACAGTTTCTTTCCCATCCCATATTTTGTCTTGAATATCTGCAGGTTTCTCTGCTTGCTAGGCTGCATCATCGAAATTTGGTGAATTTAGTTGGATATTGTGTTGATAGAGGACAGCGAATGTTAGTTTATGAGTTCATGATCAATGGAAGCTTAGAGAACCTTCTTTATAGTAAGTTCATTGTTTTTAAACTTGTTAATACAGATTTTTCTATTCACTTGATACGAGTATCCATGCCTTCGTTTTTCTAAGATAAATCTTGCATTGACATTTATATGAATTTAGGAGGTTTATCGATGAGCTCTACCATATTTCTTGAACTAATAGATTTTAAGGTAAACATGTATTTGCTAATCTGTGCAATCTTCTTTATCCCTTTGTGAAAAAGATGGAACAAAAGGGAGGAAAATATGGACGTTGAATGATTCTTAAAAGATCTGTTACTTCCGTTAAATGCACTTACATTACTAAGCCTTCCTATTTCAGTGAATTTTTGAAAGGTCAGTGCCTAATTAAAAGTTATAAGGCTCTTTAGAGGATATTGAAATGGTTGCCTGAAATAAATTTAACTGCCACGTGTGATGAATTTTTTTGTTGAAAATAATATATATTGTTGCAAGTTAGTATAGCTTTTCTTTTAAAAAAAAATTAAATATCTCCTGTTCATTGGAAGTTTTTGTGGATTATTATTCACTGAAATTAATCAAGGACTATATGAATTATGCTTGAGGTTTAAGATATCTAGGGATCCATTACGCGCTTGCTTCAAGTTGTTTCTTTAAGTTGGTGACTGACTTAAGATAGTCTCCAAAAATGAAAAAGAAAAAAAAAGGGAAGAGAAAAACGCAATGCAGAATAAACCTGCAAATTTAAGACCTAAAGCTCTCATAAATAGCATAGCTTGTATGGGTAACATGTACAAGTTGATCCGCATGAATTGCCACTGAAACAATTGTGTATATACAAGAAAGACTTGTAGCATTTTGTATCAATAGCTTCGACAATTTACTCATAAACCAAACCACGCATGTGCCGTTAAAGAAATAAAATAATGATATTAAAATTTTCATTTTGTTATCTTTTTTTTATTTAAGTGGTGGGGAAGGGGAGGGTTTAGTGTGTGAAGAAACAAGTTTGGTATTTCTTGTTCTTATTTATTTAAGAAGATGGCCTTATAGTCAGTTGACCATTACACCCAATTTACTTGGTTTTCATTGGTTATCCTTCCGATTTTCGGAGCAATGGTTATTCATTTGTTCATCATGTCTTCAATCGATGTTGGTTTCAACATGGGTATTTGATGAGACTACAAATTATTAATTGGCATATTGGTCATTGTCAAACTCCATGAATCTATTGTAATACTTTTTGATTTATTCAACTGCTACTTTGTGTGTTTCTTTTTGTATTTCTGCTACATAACTTGTTTCACCACAAATTCAGATGAAGAGGAAGAAGCATTGAGTTGGGAAGAACGATTACAAATAGCTCTAGACATTTCACACGGGATTGAATATCTTCATGATGGGGTACGTTAAATAATAAAATAACTAGTAGTAATCCCTTTTTCTGACGAGTCTTCATCATTTTGACTTACATAATTTCTTAGAACAGGCAGTGCCTCCTGTGATACATCGAGACTTGAAGTCATCTAACATATTACTGGATCGTTCAATGAGAGCTAAGGTAATTAATTGAAGCCTATACTGACATGTAGGGAGACAAAAAGTGATATGTTTTTTAAGCTTAGCCAGACATGTCACTATTGCAATTTAGAGTTGGCTTGAAAAATTTGTGGTCTTTTTAACTACTACTTGATTAATGTATTAGTTGTTCCTTCTCTAGGCCATCAAGTCATGGTATATGTTTCCTTATATATGCTTCATCTTGACTAGGTTGCTGATTTTGGGTTGTCAAAGGAAGAGGTTTTTGACGGCCATAATTCAGGCCTTAAAGGTACATACGGGTATATCGATCCTGTGTACATATCGACCAACGAGTTTACGACAAAAAGTGATGTCTATAGCTTTGGTGTTATCCTCTTTGAGCTCATCACAGCCATTCACCCACACCAAAACTTGATGGAATATGTTAACCTTGTAAGGCTTCTAGTTAAGAACTTCAAAAGTTATCTTTCCCTAATTTTCTCAGCGGACCTTTTTCCTTTACTTTTTATAGGAGAATCGCACAGTTTGTATGCTACCAACTAACCAGAGTAGCAAGTTAGTCCCCTCCTTTAAAAGGAACAAATTCATGCTCAACCTTTACCGTGGTTGCACTGGTCATAATGGATGGTACTGTCCAGAAAAAAGTCAAAGATTTTACTTAAAAAGTACAGTTTACAAGGGTTATAGGTTGAGGAGGAACATGTTCCTTTGTAAAGGTTAGGACCAATTTGTTACTTGAGCAACAGGTAGCGGACACTGCAATGTTCCCTATTCTTATAAGATTTAGTTTTCTTTGTTCTCATTTCTTCATTTAACACCCTCTCAGGCCGGTATGAGTCCAGATGGTGTGGACGAAATACTTGACTCACGGATTGCTGGAACATGCAACCCCGTAGAAGTGAGGAGTTTGTTTAAAATAGCTCACAGATGCTTACAAAAAGTACCTAGAAAGCGCCCTTCAATAGGAGAGGTGTCGCAGGCCATTTTGAAGATAAAGCATAGACGTCTCGTTAAAGAAGATACAATGTCTTTAGTTGGAGAAGATTTTGCAAGAGCAATAAGCCGGATAGAAACTCAGCAACTGGAATTGAGGAAGATGGCTAGCATCGATAAAACGCTAAGTCGATGAACTTTTTTCTTCCTCGTACTCGTAGGAATTTTCCATTTCGTTTTTCATGGCTTTTGCAAATATATGGACAAAAAATACGGCAGCAATGCCTGTATATGTACAGTGAAGGAATTTCTAATTTCGTCTATACAAGGATAGTATTTCCCATTCTGGAATATGATTAAGAGAAAAATCATAGTTTTTGTGAAGGTATAAAATAGCTCTACTGAATCTTGGAAGTTGAAAGGACATGGAAATTGGAATTTTGTTACTTCATTAGCCCAAATTTCAAGTAGTTGTGACTCATACATCCCTCTAACGAACCATGGTAAGAGATTCATGCCAATTTTGTCGAACGCACATAATTGCGGTCCTTTGGTGTTTTTATCTTCAAAATTGTCTTTCATCTTTTTCAATGAACTATTGCGTGTTTTTTTATTACTCCGACATGAAATAATAAAAATATTTCTCAATTAAATTAATTTCAACTTCCACTTACACTTAGTATTTAAATTGTCATATGTAAGTAGTTAGGTTGTAAGAAAATAATAACATAAAATGCTACATTGCCAAAGAAAATGCTAACATAAAATATAGTTAATTTATTTATTGACGATGAGTGTATATAATTATTTACTATAAATGTGAACCCATTTAATACGTTTGTGCATGCCAAAGTTCTGAAAATTTATAACGTATATAAAAGTGCTAAAAAAAATGGAAAAACAGAAAATGCAAATGATTCAAGAAGATCAATAATTTGCATTTATTATCTTCCTTTTAAAATAAAAAAAAAAGTTAATCATGCCTCTGAAAGAAAGTTACCAATTCCTATAAAAGATCTTGAACAACGCCAGAAGAGTGGTTTAAAACAAACACAGCAACCTACAGAAGCCTGAAACCATCACAGGTGTTCTTCCGGTTGTTATAGAGTCCACTCACAAGTTCATCCCTCAGCCTATCACTAATACAATGCAGCCTTGTGCATCACCTACTGTAGGTTCTTCTGACAAAGAGTTAGAGTCTGAAAATAGAGAAGAGGAAGATGATGAAATGAACCAAGAAGGATTTGATAATCTTGGGATAACAGAAGTACAACCTTCACAATAGAGCTTTGGAGCAGAAGAGAATGAAACTGATGTCCAGGTTACAGATGCAGTTCAAAGCACAGGACATCACATGATTACTAGGAGCAAAGTTGGAATATATAAGCCAAAGGCTTATACAAATCAGACAGTGGCAAGACCAACAGAAACAGAGCCACATACTGTTGAAGAAGCTCTAATGAACAGCAAGTGGAAGAATGCGATGCAGGAAGAGTTCAATGCACTCATGAAGAAGACACTAGTACCCAAGAAAGCTGGAATGAAAGTTATTAGTAATAAGTGGGTGTTCAAGTTGGAACATGATTCAGATGGGAAAGTCCTAAGGTACAAAGCTAGGCTAGTTGCTAAAGGATTTCTTCAAACCCCTGGCGGTGACTTTAGGGAAACATTCAGCCCCGTCATTAAAGCTTCAACTCTCAAAGTTATCTTGACACTTGTAGTATCTAAAGACTGGGAAATCAGGCAAGTCGATGTTAATAATGCTTTTCTGAATGGTGAGCTAAGTGAAACAGTTTTTATGAACCAACCACAAGGTTTCACTGATAGAAAGAATCCTAAGTTTGTATGTAAGCTAGAAAAGGCCCTATATGGGCTGAAGCAAGCCCCAAGAGCTTGGCATGACAAACTTAAAAGTACCCTGTTAGAGTGGAAATTCGAGCAGTCCAAAGCTGATAATTCATTATTCTTCTTGGCAAGTAAAAAGGATATGTTGTTTGCCCTAATCTATGTTGATGACATAGTGATCACAGGAAACAACTCTCATCAGGTATAAGAATTCATTGATAAACTGAACAAAATTTTTGCCCTTAAGGACATGAGAAGGCTCAGTCGCTTCATTGGAATTGAAGTGCACCGAGATACTTTTGGTCTATATATAACACAGACTAAGTATGCTACAGACTTGCTGAGAAGGTTTGGATATGAAAATTTAAAATCAAGTCTCACACCAATGGCTGCTGGGAAACTAGCTTCAAAGACTCAGTGGCAGCCTATGAATAATCCAACCTTGTATAGGAGTGCAATAGGTGGACTCCAATATTTATATCACACCAGACCAGACCTCACTTTCTCAGTTAATAGGCTAAGTCAGTTTCTTCATACTCTTACTGATACCCCCTGGAAGCTGCTAAAGAGAGTATTCAGATACTTAAAGGGCACACTAAATCATGGAATTGCTATTCGAAGAAGTGATCATCTCAACCTAGTTAGCTTTGCTGATTCTGACTGGGCTTCATGCCCTAATGACAGACGTTCAACTGCTGGCTACTGTGTATATTTAGGAGATAACCTAGTGTCTTGGTGTTTCAAAAAACAACACGTGGTTGCAAGGTCAAGCACACAGGCAGAGTATAGAGCATTAGCCCACAGTGCTTCTGAAATTTCATGGATTCAGTCCCTGATGAGTGAATTGGGATTATCTCAAAAGTCAGTCCTAGTTATATGGTGTGATAACCTTAGTGCAAATGCACTAACTTCGAATCCTGTCTATCATGCACGCACAAAGCACATTGAGCTAGACATTCACTTCATAAGAGACAAAGTTCTAAAGGGTGAATTAGAAATTCATTATGTACCAACGTCTGAACAAACAGCAGACCTCCTAACCAAGCCCCTGACTTATTCAAGGTTCCTACTACTCAGAGACAAGCTTGGAGTTGTTGAACACACTCGACCTTGAAGGGGGTGTTAGAATCAGCCCACACTCAACAAACCAGCTCAACAAATCAGCAACAGAATTCAGCTATGCCTTAGTGCCGTAAAATTAGGAGTGCTACATTATTCTTTCTGTTATGCCATATGGCAATTGATTCTAGAATTTTCTTCTATACATTGTATATAAAGATCAAGCTCTATAAATGTTGTGTTGAATGTATGATTTATTATCAATAAAGAACTCTAGATTAGCTCAAATTCTATCTTGCTACGGTGAAACACATAATCATAGCAAAGACAAAGCAGAAAATTGCGACTTGGGAACTACATAAGAAGGAAGTCGTGCCATTTGAAGAAAGATCGAATTGAAAGTCTATACTCTTAAGGTTACCAATCACTCATTTCACGTTCTTATAACCTGGTCAAGCATCATTTTTAGACACCCATTCTTTTAAGACCCACAATTTTTTTATCTACTTTCAAACCACACATTCATTGGAACCCACTGCTTATAAGCAATTAAAAGCTTATCCATACAAGTTCTATGATAAAAAAGTGCATGTTTGATAACCAATTTTAACCGTAATGGACATCTTGTATTGTCCAGTAAACTCTAATCCACTTTACCAAACAGGCTAAAAGAGTTCACCGGGGGGTGAAAAGGAAAGACGGTGCTTTCATCGATTGGTACAGTATGTGGCTTGGCCCCAAGACTTGGAGACAAATGACATAAGGCGTACTCAGGATGAGAAAAAAGAAAAGAAAGAAAAAATAAAAACTTTGGCATTTTCTTTCTCGGGCTTGCGTGCAAGATTTGGATTGATTCCGCATGATTTAACGGCATGCAATATTATAGCAGGTTAATGACATGACAGTATGGCACAGACAAAACATGTCAAGT
>CAIGRT010080566.1:0-13994 GCA_903798405.1 Fraxinus platypoda | reverse complement strand
CCCCTAGTCCTACTGGACGTGTGGAGTATAAAATTCAAGCGGAGATGAGGGCCTTATGTTAGCTGGAGTATTGTAATGCTCAAAGTATAATTTCTAAAATTTGGAATCGAGTCGAACCAGCCCTTTCTTTTGCTTTTCTTTTTAAATCAATTTGAGACATGTGAGATGCATTGTATAGATGGTGCTAAATTAAGCACAAATTGTGTGTTTATTAACTATCTCACGCCTAACATCATAAGGGTTTTCATTACCCTTGAGTTGGTACTAGTCCCTTTTAAGAGGAGGTGCATGGACCTATAAAGACAATACGTGTAACCATTGGTAGGTAGTGTTGGAGAGGGTCCCATAAGTCTCATCTGTTCATAGCCAAGAAACCATTCTGACTAGGGTAAGAATTTCTTAGAATATGTTCTAGATTCATTCTAATCCAGGATTCGTTTTGCCGAATAAGTATACTATAACCTGGACGTTTAGGGCCTATCTGATAGAATTTCCTAGATTTTGTTCTCATTTTCTGTTTTTTGATATTAATGAGAATTGGTTTGACAATGGAATTGATTTTTTCTGAATATAATAGACGCGTATGTGAGGACTGAGGAATGTTATAAAAGAGAAAATGCATTTGGAGGTCATGTTTTGAGAATATATTCTCACGTCATATTCTAGGGTATATTCAATTTAGCCAACATCGCAATAGGTGAAACTTAAAATGTTGTGCAATACACAGATCTTTCGAAGTGTGGAACTAATCCCTGATTGTAGGTGAAATTCCAGAACCCAAAATTACCAACTTTGAGTCCAATGTTGACAAATAGAAAAGGGAATTTAACTTCCAACCATATATTATCTTCTATTAGGGAAGGGGGTGGGTGTAGGAGATTGGAGTTGGAGAGAAGAGCGTCATCTATGTTATTGGGGACTTAGTTGCTACAAAAGCAAAGGACCACGTGAGCACTATGGAATGCATCGGTGGTGGACAAAGTTGTACCTGGGGGATGATAGAAACCTGGGAAAGATGATGATATCTTTCTGGTTCTTGAAATGGCAAAAATGAAGAACTCGAGAAATTGATGATAGAAACCTGGGAAAGATGATGATATCTTTCTGTTTCTTGAAATGGCAAAAATGAAGAACTCGAGAAAATGCAACAATGCCGACACAGGGATAGATAGTATGACAAAAAGGGGAAAGAAAATGTTTTCAAATTTACTCCCAAATAGGTGCTTACATCCACGCACTCTCACATACTTTTGGCAGAGATTGTTGATTTGATTCTGGACAATGATTAGCATCAGAGAAATATTATTCTGCTATGCTTTTATTTTATTTATGGAGTGTGCCATTGGGGTTTACGAAGTCTGTATTTCATTTTGAAAAGATTCCCACTTTTTTTCTCTTTTAGGAGTCAGAAGTTCTTGAGTAATCGAAGTAATAAAAATTCGATGACATGAACTTACTTTTAGATATTCTGTAGTTTCTACAAGAATCACTCCTTGATTTTCCATCATTCTAAACAAGCAGTATTCATTTTAGTGGCTTATGACTTTTTCAAATTAATTTCTGGCCATGATAATTACTTTTTGTATTGGTACCTTTAGATAGACTATATTTTCTTGGTAATTCCTATATCTTCTCATTGAAGCTGAATTTTACCGTTCGTGTGTTACTCAGTAAAAGGTCTTGGTTTAATTCCTGGAGTAGTTGGACGTTTTGACTCGTCAAATGGTTTCAGAGTACCTCATATCGGCTGGAATGCTCTCCAAATAAGAAAGGACTCCCAGATTTTGGATGATATCGGAAGTCATCATGTCTATTTTGTTCATTCTTACCGTGCAATGCCAGTAAACTTTCTTTCTTGTTTCTATTCCACTTCGACCCTCCCCTGTTTATGGTTTCAATTTTTTTATATCTTGTTTACATTTTATTTAAAGCCACCATTTCCTTATCGTTTTTCTATGTAGTCAGATGATAATAAAGAATGGATATCGTCTACTTGCAATTATGGTGAGAACTTCATAGCCTCTGTTAGAAGGGGAAATGTCCATGCTGTTCAGTTCCACCCAGAGAAGAGTGGAGGTAAGCTGCAATTTTCACGCGAGTATAGATTTGAAGAGTGAAACAACTTTAGTTTCTCATATATTAGCTCTTCGGAGAGCGCAAGAAGGAAAAGTGGATTCTGCTATATAATGCCCTTGTTTAGTAGGGGTTAAAATCAGATTTTTAGTAGATTTTGATAAAAGTTAATAAAATGTGGTTGAAAAGTTGTGGATCCTATGAAATGTGTGGTTAAAATTAAATGTTGACTTTGACTTTGGATTTTAATCCAAACCAAACAAGGGCAATGTTTCCTTTTTTCTGTAGCACTGAACATTGTATGTTGTTGCAAATATGTATCTATCAGTTTTTCTTTTTGTTGAGACTAAATATATTTTCTTAGAGGTTTATGTTCTTGGAAATGACTCTGCAGATGTTGGTCTTTCTATTTTGAGAAGATTCTTGTATCAAAAATGTGAAACAACAAAGGTATACTTCAGGCCTGTAAATCTCGTAATGTTTCTTACTCATTTCACTAAAGCACCTAACAATCTGAATCATCGTGTGAAGACAGAAGCAGTCAGTCCAAAGGAAAGCTTCTAAACTTGCGAAAAGGGTGAGTTCCCTAGTCTGATTGATTTATTATATAGTGATTTCTTGTCAGTTCACTAATATAGTATATGATGTCATCCCAAGAGGTAAGATTCTTTCCACTTTATTTTATCTTCTGTTCCAGTGAAAAGAAACTACTTTCTTTTACCAACTATTGCATGATTTAACAACTGTTCAGGTTATTGCTTGTCTTGATGTAAGAACAAATGACAACGGTGACCTTGTTGTAACCAAAGGAGACCAGTATGATGTGAGAGAGCACACCAAAGAGAATGAGGTATAACCTGGACCAATTTATAATAGATGGATTTTTATGCGTACTTTCAATGTTCCTCTTGCAACATTTCTCATGTTTTTATGCTTTAGGTTCGGGTGTCAATGTGCTTTAAGAGACTTGGGGGTTTCATGAATCTGTGCTTATCTGTGAGATAATTGATCTATAAAATTATGCAAGGCTTGTCAGATTGTTGATATGCTCTCTCTCTCTCTCTCTCTCTTAAATTCGAGGCTGGACTGTGCGAATCACTTTGGAATCTACTTCGTGGACCCTCTTTTTTTTTTTTTTTATCATTTTCCTACCTTGGAATTATTTTAGAAATTTGCATTTGTTTGCATCTTGTGCTCTTGCATTCTCCCCATATGCTAAGATCAAATGAAACGTCTCTTCCAGCATCCTCTAACTGACATATCTTGGACCTTACATTATAGTTCAATCTCTTTTAATAGTTCCTTGTAGTTAGCACTATGAACAAAGATTATTACTTATTCACATACACTTAAGGACTTCTTAGTCTTGATTGATGTATGAAGTCACTGGATGTTGGAGCTTTTAAAAATGTTCATTTAGGGTGATTATTATCATTTTACTTGATGCGTTAAGTTCGAATTAAAGTTATTGATATAAGATCTGCTACATGCGCTTCTGTGACATTTCCCTTGTAGGTGAGGAACCTTGGCAAGCCAGTTGAGCTTGCTGGAAAATATTACCTTGACGGGGCTGATGAGGTATGCCTTAGCCTTGACAAATTAGCAGCGTTTCTGGTTACAAAGAGACTTCATTACTTAATCCCTCACAGAGCACACAGAAATGCAGTCTAATACAGAAACTCAAATTAATTACTCATTGCATTTCAGGTTAGTTTTTTGAATATTACCGGCTTCCGAGACTTCCCTCTTGGAGATTTGCCTATGTTGCAGGTTTGTTTTTTCAATAGATATATTCTCGTGTGCTTCTCGTTACTTTCCCTTTATGGTCATTCAGATTCATAAATCCCATGATAAGATAAATCGTATCTGTTTTGGCATCCTATGTTTGTTCTAGTTTACATTTTCTCTTTGTTCCATTTCTTGCTTTAGCACTTGTAGAAAAATATAGTATTGTAATCAAATTATTATAATTTTGGGAATAATCATTAGTGGTTGGTTTCACTTTAATTTTTAACTATGTACATGGATTTTGCCCACTTGGAACCAATCATTAGAACTTCTGCTTGTAAAAACGCATTAAATACAGCCTCTATTTGTGTCCCTTTGTAGGTACTGAGGTATACATCTGAGAATGTTTTTGTACCATTGACTGTTGGAGGAGGTATTCGAGATTTTACTGATGGAACTGGCAGGTATAGAGCTGTCCATTATTCATGATCTTGATTTTCATCTTGTCTAAAACGGCTGTGTTTCTTTAGCTTTCTTTCCATTGTGAGTGAAGAAAACTTGAATTCATAGATTAAATAAAATTTGTTACTGAACTTCGACAATAAAAGAATTTTATTGTGTAGATTTGCATAACTTTTCTCAGGTACTACTCTAGTTTGGAAGTTGCTTCAGAATATTTCCGATCTGGTGCAGATAAGGTTTCCATTGGAAGTGATGCAGTATATGCAGCAGAAGAATACTTGAAAACCAGAGTACTCATCCTCCTCTTTGTTCTTCATATATATATGCGTGTGTGTGTGTGTGTTTTGAGTTAATGTTTCTTTATTTCCCTTTTAAGGTAAAAACTGGGAAGAGCAGCCTGGAGCAGATCTCTAGAGTGTATGGGAATCAGGTAGAGTTCATTTGCTAGTTCTAATTTTTTTAATTTCCTTGTTCCTGATACAAAAAATGACATGCATCAACTTCTTCTACAATACCCTTTCCAAAATGTCATTGCCAGTTTTAATGAATTCCTCTGCTTTAATATTAGGCGGTTGTTGTAAGCATTGATCCTCGTAGGGTGTACTTGAAGGACCCCAATAATGTAGAATTCAAGGCTATAAGAGTAAGAAATCCAGTAAGAAATCCAGGTGAGCAATAGTGATCCTAACTATATAGTTGCTTTGGAATCCTTTGGTTTGCAAATTCAATATATTGCTGTACAAGGGGCTCTTGTTTAGAGCTGGCCATCAGTAATTGTTCATTGTTCGTAGCCCACTAATCTTCCAATTATTACTTACCACTGTACTTGCTGAAACTCATAGTGCTTCAACCAGCCACTTACAAAATAAAAGAGTTGTGTTGCAAATGGAGAAAGCTGATAAAAAAAAGAAAAAAAAGTAAAAGAGCAGACACAGTATGTAATTTGCTTCTTGTGTTCATTTCAGGTCCAAATGGAGAAGAATACGCATGGTACCAATGCACAGTATGTATTTCTTGCTTTCACATTTGTCTTGCATGCACAGCAAGGTTAAATCCAAATTTTGATTGCTTTCTTAGGTGTCTCATGCCAGTCTAACTGAACCTGCAGCATGAAAAACAATGACCTATTTCGTTTAAAACTAGTGAAAAAAAAAAAAGACGGGGGACAAGAATGAAGGTTGTAAATGATTAAGACTGACTTTAATATATGTTATGTTCTTGCAGTCATAGAGATACTTGGACAGTTGATAAGATCTGAATAATCTGTGATGGAAATTTAGCCCTGCAGAGTGCATGGATTGACAAGTGCAATTATTATGACTGATAGGTCCTGCCCAATAGTTCTAGTCTGCAACCTTTGTAGTCATTCAACAGTATTTTTTTACCATGATTGCAGTAAGTAGATTCTGTTTTATTATCCTAGTAAGATGGGACCCCTTTTGTTGAATGTCGTTGGGATTTAAAAGCTCCTATATATCTCCATTCTGATGGTTTCTGGTCTCTAAAACTTCAAAACTGTCTGATACCTGAAAATTTGAGATCTCTTTTGTTGGTATTCATTTGTATGTTATGCTTTTGAGGTCCTTTTTGCTCAATAAACTGACCGTTCTTAAGGTGAATGGCGGGCGGGAAGGTCGACCAATTGGGGCATATGAGCTTGCCAAAGCTGTTGAAGAATTGGGGGCTGGAGAAATACTCCTAAATTGCATTGACTGTGATGGTAAGGCTTGATGACATATCTGATTCGCAGATGTTACTTCTCTTTTCTCTCTCTATTTGTGATAAAACTGATATATGTTGGGGGGTATAGATGACTCTCGACCTATTTTTTGTTTGAGTTGTTTGCTGAAAAATAACTAGCATGAATTGTTTTCTTATAATTGTAGTTCTGAAGTCATTTTAGTGGGTGTTGTGGATGTCTGTCCAGTGCATGTTATGTTAAGGGACACGTGCCATTCGGTTATGAACTCAGCAATTGGTTATAAGTCTTGTAATGGTGTGATTGATTCTTTCAGGTCAAGGAAAGGGGTTTGATATAGATCTAATAAAGCTGATCTCAGATGCTGTGAGCATTCCTGTAATTGCAAGCAGTGGTGCTGGAGCTGTTGAACACTTCTCCGAAGTTTTCTTGGAAACAAATGCATCTGCTGCCCTTGCTGCCGGCATTTTCCATCGGAAGGAGGTATTGTCAACAGAAAACTGGAATTCTGTTTTTCTTTTTCTTTCTTTCTTTCTTTCTTTTTTTCTTTTTCAAGTTTATGTTTTTCTATCTTTAGCTTCAGTATTCAGTTGAAAAAAAAATTCAGTTTCTTCTGCTCGAGTACCTTGTAAAAGATGTTTCACTCGTTGTGCATGATCAACTATGGACTTAGAGTATGTTTGGATGTGCTTAAAAGTTACTTTTCTACTGAGCAAGTTAAGATTTACTTTTTAGGAAAGTAAGTTTTTGTTAGTGAAACGAAGTAGTTTAAAAATCATGTTTGTCAAAATAAGTAAATTAAAAATAAGTTTGGCTTAATTTTAATGCACGGCCATACATGCTCCTCTTTGATTTATATACTGGCATTTTGTCCGTTAGTTACTTCCATGACGTGATACCTTGTCATTGATCTAAAGTGCAAGCTAACCTATATCTGGAGATGTTCGAAATTGGAAAAGTAATTATAAACATTTATGTGCTTGTCTTTATATTGATGCGTTATTATCTTTTATCATTTCCTGAGTTGCAGGTTCCTATTCAATCTGTGAAAGAGCACTTGTCAAAGGAAGGCATTGAAGTTAGAATGTAATCAGGTTTTCCCCTCCATATTTGATTAGTAGACCATCGTTTTGCTTGTTTCTGTCGTGAATTCTACCTCGTGAGATGTTCACTTTATTGTGCAGCAGCACATCTTTGAATTGTACTTCTCCACTCTAGCCAATGGTGGCTTTTAGCCATTTAATACATTGTATTGTAACCGTATCTGCCATTATTGTTTACTTTTTGACATTGCTGTTGGTGGATTCGTAAACGTGTTTGTTTTGGTGAACTTCAAAATTTTATACAATACTTTTTTACATTGTAAAATGTTATACAATACCGAAGAATATTGTTAGGGGCAGTTTGAGGCTTGTTTTCTTCCAGCGAAATTTTACCAACTGTGCATGTATGTATTTACTTGGTAAGTGAGCCCTTTGAACATTAGATGAAGGATCTTATTTCAATGAGAATGAAAAATAACAGTCCAATAGACAAGTGCAGAAACATCAAATTATTAAAATGTTCGTCTCATTCTGACAAGAATGTAGATAATCTTCAATTCAAATCAAGCACAAGGCAAGAAACAATTAACTCTCAAAATATAAGTAGTTGAACGGATAACGAAGGATCTCATTTCAAGCTTAGACATGGCAGGCCGCTAACTGAAAATGACTTAGTTGCAAGTAAAAATGACAAGAGTATCACAAAACTTTTGATAGGATGCATTTTACTACGACTCAGCAAAGCTTGAGGGTATTTAACTCAAATATATTAGCAAATATGAAACTGCATCATTAGCTGATGAAGCTTCATATATCCAAGAGCAGTCGGCGAGGATCTTCCACCACGTCTTTGATTCTTCTCAAAAAGAAGACGGCCTCTCTTCCATCAATCAGCCTATGGTCATATGTCAATGCAATGTACATCATCGGTCTTGGAACAATGTTGCCTCCAACAACCATTGGACGGTTCACTATTGAGTGCATCCCCAGGATTGCAGACTACAATATCAAGCGAGTAAACAACAACACTAATCACAGGGATGAGCTGAACAGAAAAACACCAATACAAAACCAGGAGGATCAAACCTGAGGGGGATTTATGATGGGCGTGCTCAAAAGACTTCCATAGACACCTCCATTGGATATTGTAAATGTACCTCCAGCCATCTCATCAATTGATATAGTGCCATCAGTAGCCTTCTTTGCGAGGGTGTTAATCTCTTTCTCAACTTCTGCAAAATTCATTCTACCAGCATCCCGGAGAACCGGAACCACAAGGCCCTATTAAAAATGAAAGGTTATTTAGAATTAAGAGGCACAGAAAATTACCCTATTACATAGGGCTATAAAAAGTTTGGCAATCGTTATAAACCAAGACAACTTGTTTCTTCCACTATGCTATTTATGAAGAATAATTGGTTCTTGTCTTTGAAGGTCTGGTACTTGCTTATACAAAGTTAAATAAGATCTCTATTTAAAGACTCATCAGCCATTTCCCATGATCAAGTGGACAACTTGAACCAAAATACAGAAAGCGTCAGATAGGACATATTGGAAAATCTTCACCTAATTCTCCATATTAAAGCAGTTTCTAGTAAATCAAAGTGCATAAATAAAATAATGGTGACTTGCCTTTGGGGTACCAACAGCTATGCTGATATCTATGTAGTCTCTGTAAATGATATCGTCACTGTCAATAACAGCATTAACTATAGGCTGATTCTGGAGTGCACTAATAGCTGCCTGAAATTCAGTGAGACGAAGTAAGCCATTAGACTTAAGCTTATATATAAAAGGAAAACCGAATCGGGATATCTACATACTTTCACAAATCCAGACATAAAACCCAGCTTCACACCATGTTTTTCAACAAATGCATCCTTATAGTCAGAACGAAGTTTCATTAAATTAGTCCTGTAACAAGTCACAAGTGTACAAACTATCAGAATTCTACAATCCAAGGAGAAAATGAGGACAAAAAATGTCAAACTTCTTCAATTGATCCTTGAACAACTAGTTTTTTACATTCATGAGAGGAAGAACATTGGTTGGGAACTTGAATCAACAATTTCTGGTATCCCCATAGTTTGTCAAGTTCTTCAAAAATTTCATGCAACGGAAATATAAACTCTATTCCAATTAGTAACACGGGGAAATAAGATTAATTTAAAATCTTATTCACACAAATTAACCAATGAACCATCACAAAATCTTAAATAGATCGCATTGTAAAACAACATTAACCTCATCTAGTTACTAGGCTTGAAACTAAATAAAATAAAAATAAAAATTCAGGACCTCCGGCTCCAAGAACCAAAAACCAATACCTATGCGTTAACAACTTGACTACAACTCTCCAGATAAAAAAGCACGCACCAATTAAGACAAGCAGGGTGAAATCTGAAATGCCCCAAAGATACGTTCTTAATCAGATGAACTTGGTACAGATAAGCTGTTCTACTCATAAAACCCAAAAAAAAAACACGGAGTGAGAGAGAGAGAGAGAGAGGTTTACATATCAACTTCATTAAATGTCGTCAACAGCGCAAATGTATTTTGAGAATCTTTCAATCGGGTAGCAACTCGTTTTCTGAGCCTTGTCATAGGCACCTGCCATTTTGACAGATTTTTAAGTTTTCGAAGCAAGATTAATCAATTGCTCAAATAAAACATAATAATGAGAGATTTTTTTTCTAAGCATCAATAAGCAATATGACAAGATGTCAAGAACAATATAACACTCACTCTTCTTTCCCTGTCTTTTGGGGGCAGCTGGGGTTCTGTTGCAGAGGGTTTAGGAGGTGAAGAAGTTTCTTTAGGCTTTTCTATGACAGAAGTGGTTTCCACTTTCGGCTTAGGCTTCTCCTTTTTCTCTTCAGCAGGAGGTGGTGGTGGTGGTGGTGGAGCAGCCTTTTCAGATGACTTCTCATCAGATGGTGCAACATGAGTTACACCTTCAGTAGATTTTGATATGACAGCAATTTTAGTGCCAGGTTCCACGGTGTCTCCCTCCTTAGCTACAAACTAATAATATTCCAAAGAACACCATTTTAAAATGCGGAAAGAATAGGGAAGTCGGAAAGAAGTAAACAATATTTATTAAATATTATTAATGGTATCCTACCTCCTGGATTACACCTGCTTCAGGACTATTGACATCAATGGTGACCTGATGGATGATAAACATCCCAAGTGACAACAGTTATCCCATTAGCAATTTGTGGAAGCTTCAATATTCATAATTATAGGATTTATATTGTATAAATCATCAAAAATGCAAGTGGGTCTAGAATTTGTATCTATCCCACCCATGCATCAGTACCTCGGATCAATAATATCCGTGTGCATGTTGCAATTTTGGACCCCTTGTATAAAAAAAAGTGGATAGAATACTCGTGGTTATCTGCAATTAAGAATGAGTACCTTGTCAGTTTCAACCTGAGCAATTGGCTCATCAACTTCTACCCTGTCACCCGGTTCTGCTTGCACACAAAACCAAAAGAAAGGCATAAGCTTAGAAAATGATTGTTTATGTGAAAAGGGATTAAGATTAGATATAAATAGAGAAATACGTACTCTTCAAGAAAGTTGCAAGTGTGCCGTCAGTTATAGATTCACCCATATGAGGGACGACAGCATGAACAAGATCACCTTCTACACATACAGACGAGGGAAAGTTGCACGGTAGTCTAAGTATATAATAAAAAAGAAAGAGATAATTGAATGCCTCTAAAAAGTGGTTATAAGCTCTAGGATGCTTTATTTTAGTTGCTAATACTATGGCTTTGTTTGAGCCTTTTTTGAATAATAGATAGATTTTGTAATAGTGATTTTTTTGGAAAATGTATGACTAAAAAGTAGAAAAAAAATTGATTTTACGTGCAAAATTATTTTATTTGGAGAATGTGTGATTAAAAATGAGTTTGGAGAAAAATGAATTTTTAAAGAGTGGGACTTAAACATGGGCTATGTTTTAAGCAGTGCAAAGTCTCTTGCTACAATTTCATAAAGTACCCATAAATCAGATCAACATTATTAACTCTATTAGATCTAGTAGATAAAAGCATCTATACCAGAACTAACCCCCACCCACCCAAATCGCTTTGCAACTCTCAAAGTAAAACAAAATTCAAGGATCGTTCATAATTTTTAGGTGTGCTTCATAGTTTTACGCACACCACAAACATCTAAATCATAATAGAACTAATTTCTAGGTGTGCTTCATAGTTTTTCGCAAACCAGATACATAAAAATCATAAACCATAATAGAAATTCCCCCACACCAAGAAAAAAAATGGCAAACAGAAAAACCAAAATAATAAAGAGAAAGACTACAATTTGTCTGTTTTAATTGAGTACCACATAATACTCCTAAGATTTTCTCCGTAGTACTAAGTTTTTGTTTGAAGACCATAGTCACTGGTTCTCCTTAGGACAACCCGAATCACTTGTGCTATCTTTAGAAGAAGAAAGACATAAATAATACGTTGATGGAAATCATAACGGTGGAGATCCAGGTTTTCCCTAAAACACGGAAACTTGAAGATCAAACAACATATCTAATGGTACAAGAATGTTTCAATGCAATGTTCAGCTGGTAAGAAAAAAATGCAATTTAGCATTCAAGTGAATACCACTGTAGGAACAGAATGACCTGCCCCATATCTGCATGTTAATATCTCGTGGAAGATTGGCTACAACTCCCCTGCATATAATGCAAAGAGTAAAATTTATTGACATACATTTTTTTTCTTTGCCAATAACCTTTTGTGTACAACAGCTATTTTGATTAGACACAGGTTCTCTTTTTTCATCTTTTAAGGTCAAACAGATCCGAAGTATTAACATCTAATAAAGGGATATCAATAAGAAGAAAATAGCAGATGAATGCATGTCAATGTTCAGAATAAAATCCAATCCTATCCAAAAGAGGATCCTTTTACAACATCCGTTATAGAACTATACCAAGGAGGCTTCTGTGGAATGGGGGTAGGGTGCTGTGGAATTAGGAATTAGGTCTGGTCGGGTTGCAAAATGCATCTACAAAAGAAAATACTGATCAACTCAACCCAAGTCTTATTATGCTGTCATTCTAGCTCTCCTTTTTTATTTTGGAAATTTTCTGAAGCTAGCCTTGGACTTCATTTTCATTATTCACATTCAAGACTGTCAACAATGCAATACTTATATGCAAAACAAAAATAGGTGAGTACTGAATAACTAACCTTGTTGGCCTCAAATTTGTTGAGCAACCTGGAACACAATGAAAAATTTGAAGATCAATCTCAATATTAATGCAAGAACGTGTATAGATTAGTTTTAATCACGTCCACAACAAGAAAACCATACCAACCAAAGGAAGGTGACAGAAAGTTCGAGATCCACGTGGATGATGTATAATCTGTTCACATACTCAAAACATAAGCTATGATGATGTAAATGAGTTAGAAACAATTATCTTGACTATTAGTGCATCCACCTAAGCTAGGATCTGCAAATGATTTGTTGGATAATTCTTGATGAAATACTACAGTTGTATCCAAACCCAGCATTATGACACAGTAAATTTTCACAACAAATGTGTCATTTTCTTAAAATAGATGAAACAACCTCCATAGCTTTTAAAAATGGTAAAAAAAAAAAATCTTGTCCACAGGCTGAACTTCTTTGGAATAAGAAATCAGTATACAAATAGAAGAAAATATTAACAAGTTATTGGGGCAGTGTAATTATATCTATTAGAGGGACTAGGCAACTATGACATTTTTTTTGTGGCTGGTCCCCCACTCAAATAAATGTTGACATGATGATAATGTTTAGCAACTCAAATTATCATCTACATATAATATAAAGTTTTCAACTTTCAATTTTTTATCTTTCTAGAGTATCATACCCATTCTAAAAGCTTTAAGTAGCTTGACATGACTCTAAGAGAACATTTCAAGTCTAAACTTGAAAATTGTTCAGTAGTAATTAGTTCCAGTAGTCTGAAACGCATTAGAATATAAGACAAAATATTTCAATCTTTAAGTCTTTAACCCAACTATGATTATTAATGTTCAGCAATGAGCAATTGTAGCAATGTTCACAAAGAATTCTTCACAAGAAAGAAAGAAACACCCATTTTACCTCTTCTGGCAGAGAAGAGCACACTCTAGGCGTAGCAGGCCTAATCTTATGCAGTGATTTTCCTAAAACCTGTTCCAAGTGCATAATTCAGTTTTCATTATATGCCAAAGTCTAAGTCCATATCTTATACAAAATCACGCATACAGAAACAGTACACACATGAATACATACATACACACATATATGCGTACCAAATCATATATATATATATATATATAGGGAACATACCGAAGCAGAGGAGGAGGCGCCAAAAGCAGCTTTGCGCCTTAAAACACCCAACATCTTGCTTTTAATGGCTTATCTCTGCAACAACAAGAACCGAAAAACAAAAATTATCAATCAAATAAATGGAAGAAGAAATATTGAACACAAATATGCAAATATCTGATATGTGCATAATGAAAAATGAAGAATGACACTAAAACGGATCTTGAGGAGAAGTATCACAAGAACTGACCTTGGATTGAATGAACAGAGAGAGAAAGGCAGGGTTTGACAGTGGCTGATCGATAACGTGAGAGAGCCGCCAGCGAAGATCTTGTAGCTTCCTATTTATTAATTTAGAATTTTATTTCCTTTTTTTGTGACTTCAGAGAAGGAAATGTAAAAACGAGGAATCGGAGGGATAAAAATGGAATTCAAAATTCACAGAATGTGGGCTTTTAATGGGCTGAATTGAAAGCAAGAGGGCAGGGTTTCAAGTGTTAAATGGGTCGGACTGGTTAAATTTTGTCGGGGCTTAGCACCTATTTGGGCTTCATTGTATTCAAAATACATTTTGAGAAAGGGAAATTACAAAAAATCAGGGGTTTAAAGACTACTTTTTAAAAGTCAAATCCAAAGTTTATTTATTCAAAAAT
>CAIGRT010080558.1:0-11930 GCA_903798405.1 Fraxinus platypoda | reverse complement strand
TTTGATTTTATTTATAAAATTGCGTGATTACCTATCAAAAAAAAAAAAAAAAGTATCACAGCTCCCTGTTATGATAATTGTATGTGCTTGGCCCATTTAGAGAGAAAAATCAAGTTGCATGTAAGATGGTGCCAAAGAATAAATGAACTCTTTTCTTTCCTTAAGAAACTTTAAGATGAGGTGGTCATGGAACACTCATTCCATACCCACACTGCAACACAGCACAGGGATACAATGATTGAGAAAGAGAGGGGTTGGCTGTGATGGCAAATATAAGATCTTATATCGGACTATTTATCTTCTTTTTATATCAGCATGTCCCAGTTATGCTATAATGCTCTGGGTTCTGGAATCATGCAGGTCGAGCTGAGGCTCTACTCATTGCTGCCTATGGCAAAGGGATGAAGGCGAACCTTAATTCCTCGTGTACTATGAAAGATTTGACGCCGTAGAAACAGAACATTGCAGTCTACATTTTATTTGCCATATCCACCTCTTAGCTGCTCGGGATACTACAAGGGAGTCAACTTTGTTACATGCTATCATCAGATGAAAAGAGGATACTGATTTGTAACTTTTCTTATTTTTTCATGTTGGTGTCAGTACTACTAACATTTTTTGGGATTAAGATCCCTTTTAGTCTCCCAAAAAAGAACCATTATCCCCTTCGGAATATTGTTGTAATATATATGTAGATTAGAAGGTTGTGAACATCTTCTTAATAGTGTAAGATTGGAATTCTTGTCATCTGTGTATGTTGACGGTCGTGGCTCCAAAGTACTATCGTAGGATCTTTTCTCTGCTAATTGTTATATACCATGTTGAACTACTTGAAACTGTTGAATTTGTATTTTTACAAAGGTACTTGCCACACTAGAAAGGATGTTTCGAAGAATTCACAGCGGAGCTAATAAGATGGAACATTGTGTCAACAGTCAGGTGAACCCTGACAGAACGAAAAAGATGCAAGACCATCAAGGTAGCTTGTGTTCAGATCTTGTAGAAAGTTGCACAATAAATATAGCATATAGAGGAAAAATATTCAGCGTTCCTTGTATATTTCCCTGCGTGACGGTCACCTGCATTAGTTAAGTAAGGATTGTTCAAGTCTACCGTTTGAGCCTCAGTTGCATACATCACTGCACTTTTACAATAATGATAAACGGCTAGTTCTTCTCTTGAATTCTTAAACTTTGATGCTATTTGAAATATTCATGGATTCTTTAAAGTTTGTAATTTTTCTTCTGATGCATTTACTATTATCCTGACTTGGTTCTTAGTGCGACAACCCCTACCCGCATAGGGAACGACATAAACCCAACCTCCAGAAATACATCCCAAGACTATTAAAACTTTATGTTTTGAAGAACAGGTCATTTCAGAATAACCAAATTACACGAAAGTCCCGTTTTACAGTTGAGATTGCATTTGCCAAGGATGAAAATTCATACCATAACTCTTCAAGAACTGTCTATCTTTCCATTTACAGCCAGCGCCCATTTGAAAACAGCTTTAAACCTCAATTCCCTCATAGAAGAAAAATACCAATGCATGGAAGCCAAAATGTTGAAGAAAGAGATCTCTTACACCGCAATAAGGAGGTTGAAACTCGTTCTCTTCTTTTAACAGCATCAGTTTCTACTTCGTTTCTTGCATGTCCTCTTCGGTTTTCCAAACTACATCCTCAAGGGAAGTTGAAAGGTTTTTATAGAACTACAAAACAGACAGCGAACAGAGAAAAGAGGAGAGATTATTATATTAATTATGTCGTATCAAAAGAATACAGCAACACATTCAAGTCTGGTACATAATTTTTGTAGACTGGGTACCTTGTGGAACTCTAAAGTATCTCCCTTTGCCTTTCTCACCTCAACCATATGCAGAGAAGGGGCAACTTGGAAAACCTGGTTCAAGTGCATAAACAGTTTGAACATAACGTATACGATTAACAAATAAAACGAACTCTTGGATTAGTTTTTTCAAGCTTAAAATTGTACTGGAGTAAAACAGCTGATTGGAGTCATCGTTGACGTACCTCGGTGGCAACATTAAGGTTTCCCTTTCTTCCGGCTTTTACATTTTCTAGCCTCATCTGGGAAAATGAATAGCTTTAGTATAAGGATATCAAACAAACTTAAAACTATTCACTCCCTATTAACATGACAGCAGTCTACACAAGCATACGAGATCGTGTACCTTGTAATTCTTCTTGTGAACATCAAAACCGAGAGGTTTTGCAGCTTCTTCAATTTTATTGATTATCTCATTGGCAGGGCGTGTAGACGTGAACCTCGTTTCCCTCTTAAATGCCTGCGACTAATAGAGTCAGAAACGAAAGATAAACGGCAAGAGAAAACACCTTTGTACACATAATAAATTCTATTTTTTAACTATTCAAGCTTCAAGCATGTTTGGCTAAGCTTAAGAATTGTACTTACAAGTAAATAAATAAATTTTCAAATAAATAATTCTTTTATTGGCGTAAGTTAGAAAGAAGCAAGTTACTTATTTCAATAGTAAGGTAATAATTACTTCTAAAATAACTTTTTTTCTCTTAAAGTAAGAAAAAAGTAACTTATCCAAATGTCTCAAAACAAAAATCTACTTAATGATCTTTAACATTAGAAATAAATGATTGCTTATGTTAGCATGGCATCCGATCCAATTAGAAGCAACCCTGTAAAAAGAGATTATTAGAGCTAGTCTCCATTATTTTGATCTTGTCCTTGTGGAAATGAGACCTAGTAGGCAGTATAGTACTTTAACAAGTATAAACTCCAATGCAGGAAACCAGGGATGTCTATGAAGAGAAGATATAAATTCCAACCTGCTCTGCCTCGAACAGATTCCCGAGGTCGAGACCTTTTGACATAGAAATCAACTCGAATGCATTCATTGCTGCTGGCTGCTGCTCCTTTTTCTCTGTCACGAGATATTCCTGTAGCAAGCAATATATGTGCAGTCCATGAGTATTTTTCAACAAATTTTTTTTTTGTTAATCATAGATAGTTGGTAATTAATAGGTTCATTTTCTCGACAAATTCACCTCAGAATCCTTAAATACAGCTTCCACATCATCCAAGTTTGTATCTTCTTTCTCATCAAATACTGGTGGTTTATAGTCTTTCTTAAACCATTCGTCCTCCAAAATTTCTGGGATTGTAATGCGCTGGACAAACGTATCAATCATGAAAGGGGAAAAAAAAAAGCACAAGTTGGAACCCAAAGAACACAATGCTAAGCTTCTCTTTTCTTCTTCCTAATGAATTTCTCTAAAAGGAAAAACTTATACTTTCCGTTTCCAACAAAGTCACCATATAGATAGAAATGAACATTGTTGATTGATTCAAGATATTTAACTCTTTAGATTCTTTATGTACAAGAGAACTTGCATTGGCATGAAAAAAACAGTATGCTTACAGTCATAGGATTTGGATTCAGGATTCGAGTAATGAACTTCCTGGCATTGAAGGATATCCAAGGAGGGCAAGTGAATTCAGCAGAAGAGATCTGGACAAGCCACAAAGGAGACTATGAGGCTACCACAGAAAAAACAGAGAAAACTTGATAATCAGCCCAATTTAACAGTCATAATGCTCACTTTATTATATAGGTTCATGAGATTAGAATCATCAAATGGCAAGTAACCTGCAAGCAATACAAAGAGTATGACTCCACACGACCACAAGTCCGCAGTTGCCCCATCATAGCCTTGATCATCTAGAACCTACACATAATTTCATCTGTTTGAAGACTAAATTTATTTAAATAAATGTGTCCCATTTCTAAAAGCTTAAGCTATTAAACGAGGTGGTTCAGCAATCTCATTATTCAAGAAGTGAAAAAAAGCAGCAGTGCATATATGCGCAGGAATGAAGTACATAGTTCAGTAATTGTACCTCGGGAGCAACATAGTTTGGAGTTCCACAGGTAGTATGAAGCAAACCATCATCCTGTTAAATCAAATTTGTGAGAATTCTATTTTGCTAAGTAAAGGTGAAGTATAACAAATATCTTGTGCATGGAACCAAAATGAGTCCAAATTCCAAAGCATGCATTTGATTGTATGGTTTATAGTAAATGCAATAACTATGTTTGTTTTGCATTCCCGCGTTGTCCAAGACAATTTCCTTCTGTCTATTAGCATTACTGAAATATCCTTCTTCAAAACAACTAATGGTTGATTGGTTATTTAACCACATCCTTTTTATTTTAGCCTGCACGTCCAGTCATCCACTTTCCTTCCGATCAGCCCAAGATAGGACCCAGAAATGACCAGACAAAAACTTGAAGAAATAAAAAGAATCGATCCATCTTCATTCAAATATGTCCTGATTTTTACAATTTTTTGAATCAAGTGACGAGCCTTCCATAACAGGATGGCCATGACATTATTAGTGGTATATGTTTAAAAACTGAGCATAAGCCTAACAAGTTTTGCATGCCAGGTTTCTAGTTTCAAGTTCCTCGATAACAAACTCAGATGTCATATTTACCCCATTTGAATCCTTCACCCTTGGAGCCTAGAGTGTCATCAATACACTTCACTTCTTGACATAGTCCTCAACTACTTGACTTCATAACCACAACAGCTGGTCATGCATAGAAAACTGCATCCAACACATTTACACGTTTCTTGCCCTTACTAAGGGCCAAATTATGGAATAACTGCCGAGAAAGACAGTCAACCCTGCTAAAAAAATATTTTGCAGTCGCCGCAAGTTGTTTCATCATTCATTTGTCCTTTTTTCCCCCTTTTTTTCTGTTTTCCCAGTTGTCATCTAGCGGCATTGAGCCGTAAATGGTTATCTGTACAGATCTACTAATTTCCATACAAAAATATCTCCTAAAAGAATCTATAAACTATAAGTAAAGCTTCTCTGCAAAATTCCAAATGCTCTCTTTTCAGGAAGTCATTGACAATTAACAGAGTTCCCTTGACAAGGTTATATTATCCACTTCATATTTTAAAATTTTTACTTATGCAAACCCTTCACATCACAGTACTACAGACACAATATTAACTTCTTTTTCTTCTATAATATTATCGAGTATGCTTTAACAAATATGTCATAAGACTATCGCAGAAGAATGTTAAAATTGATCAACTGAGGTAAAAAAATTCATAAGCCATGATCCAATGTTCACCTTCACTTGCTGAGACAGAGCACTCAAACCAAAATCAGAAACTTTAAGGTTCCCGGAGGCATCCAACAATAGGTTTTCGGGCTACACGAGTAAACAGATAATGGACAATGAGCTGCCTATGAAACTGAAAATATAAGATTATATGTTACTATAAAACAATGTCAATTACCTTTAGATCTCTGTGATAGACTCCCCTGCTATGGCAATAATCAACTGCGTTAATAAGTTGCTGAAAATATTTTCTTGCTTCGTCCTCTCGCATCCGTCCTTGATTTACCTAAATTGAGAAAACTCATGGCATTCGTTATATCCAGTTGAGACCACATTAAAGAAAAACTACTGCCCATTAAGATTGCCAGCCAGAGAGAGAAGGATAAAAACTAAAGTTGAAGACATTAGCAGGCCACTCAAGTCCACGAATCCTACAGGACATGAGTAAAGCCAAAGCAACGGTAGTATTTATATCATTCATGGGTATGACTAACTCTCCATGAGGTATAGCACTATAAAGAAAAATGGAGAATACCGAGCCTGTTTGGTTAAGCTTAAAGTAAATACTTTCTGTTTTCAAACAAGATTGCACAAGTCTCTTTTTTTCTTACCTTAATATCACAATAAGTAACGTATTGATTTCTAATTTTGATATTCATTTTAAACCTTACTAAGTAAACTTTTTGAGCTTACCTATACATGCTCTAATGCAGGAAGCCAATATTTTATGTTACATATTTTCATAAAATTATGAAAATTCTAATACTAGTGTGATAAATTTTCTCCGACTTACAATTTTGTCAAAGAGCTCTCCCCCAGTGATGAATTCCAAAACAATAAATATCTTTGTCTTGCTCGCCATCACCTGAATAAAGACAACAATATTAGACATTCTGGCCTGACCCCCACAAAGACCCCACAAACGAGCAAAGAGAGAGGGAGGAGAGAGTTCCACCAACCTCATACAAGCGGACAACATTGGGATGTTTTATCAACTTCATTGTCGCTACTTCCCGCTTTATCTGTAGAAATACGTGCCAAGATATCAGAAACTATTTATGAACAGAACAGAAGCTACTGGTGAAGTGTTAAAGTAAAAAATGCAATGGGGAAAAATGAATTCTGATGATGATTTAAATGCTAAAGAAATCTCTTGCCCGATAAACACTGAAATCCTCTTCGAAATTCAATTCTTGTAACTTAATCTATGGAAGCGACTTAAGGATCATGATGAATTTCGATTAATCAAGTAATCAGAAATTACCTGTTCGGCTATTTTATGTTTGAGGACCTTATCCTTATCAAGGATCTTGAGAGCCACAGGTTGCCCAGTCTCTGAATTTCTAGCAAACTTAACTTTCGCAAATGTTCCCTCACCAATTGTCCTTCCAACCTCGTACTTCCCAATTTTCCGCTTAATTTTTGGTTGACTCATTCTTACTTATCCCGTGTGATCGCCTAACCTCTCAGTCCTCAAGACAAACTTTCCTGCACATGCATCATTGCACAAAGATTTCTCGGATAAGCTTCTGTCGGAAAATTGAGAAAGTATGAAGGATCATAGGCTTATCAAACTGGACTCATCATATTATAGCAAATTAGCAATCATTGATTAGGTTGAACTAAATTTTCAAACTTGAATCATTTCAGAGTTGGTAGAGCAGATTTTGATTAATGTATATATAAAAAACATTAAAGAACTGTAATTCCCAACAAACTAAACTAAACTGACATGAACAACAGAAGTGTGTGTTTGTGTGTGTGTGTGTGTGTGTGTGAGAGAGAGAGAGAGAGAGAGAGAGAGAGAGAGAGAGAGATTAAGGTAATAACAAATCCACATTATTATAAATCTAGCAGATTAGAATATAATCAACGATTAAAGAAAGATGTTAACAAATATTAAAAGCCACAAAATTGATTGAGAGAGAGATCTAACTACCTTCAACTGCAGACAGCAAATCCAGCAATAAATCACAGAATAAACCAGGAGCTGAACGCAAAAGGAGTAAAAATGAAAAAGAAATCCCAATTCACCCTAATTAATTTCCTCAAATGCAAATGAGCAAAAAAGGCCTTCAACCTCTCAAATTAATCCACACCAAACATAAACTGAACTCGAGAATCCCAGTTCAAATTCTTTAAGAACTCACAAAAGGATTCAAAAGAAAATTTAGAAACTCAATTTTCTGTGCGCAAATATCAAAAAGATGAAGAGAAAAGGTAATAAAAGAGGTAAGAAGATATACTTGAATTCAGGCTTTTGTCCCTTTCTGCTGAAAAGCTAAGAATGATGAAACAAGAAAGATGCTTTTAGGACTATGAAGGGTCGAAGTATATCAAGATTTATCAGCCTGTCAACAGAATTGGCTTAAACCAGTAAACTCAAGAAATGGCATATCAGCCTGTCAACAGAATTCAAGATTCACCAGCCATCATTAATAAAGAGAAACTTGCAACATTAGTCCCCGATCTATTGCGACAATAGCAAGTTAGTCTTTAACCTTTATAAAATCATCAAGTCAATACCAACATCCATTATAGATATACAATTAGTCTTGAATAAGAAAAGTTTAAACCTTTATTAGACTATTATGCTATAACATGAGAGAAGCTAAAATTAAGCTCCTGCTTGATGGACTTTTTCAGAAAAAAAATTTTACATACTCGTTTTTAACCACACATTCACACAATAAAATATTATGTACATAAACAAAAAAAAAATTTCCAACTTTTTAACCACAAATTCTCCAAAAATTCACCATTCAAAACTTTATTTTTGCCAAATAATGGCCATCAAATAGGAGCTAAATTATATAGTGGACAACTGACTTAAAATTAGAGATCGACTTAGGACCTGTTTGGTGCACATTATGAAATCAAGAATGCATTTTTTTTATGATGTGATGGGGGATATATGGTTGAAAAAGAAGGAAAAGTTATTGATGTGATGGAAAATATTATTTTATTGAAAAATGTATGATTGAAAATGAGTAGAAGAATGAGAATGAAAAAATAATGTGGACCAAACAGGGGTTTAATATGAATTTTGGGATGAAATAAATATTTTATTTTCAATCAATTTTATTAAGTAAAAAAAAAAAATTTTGCCCAAATTTTAGCATGGGGTATAATTCGATTTTGGTGTAAAAGAGTCTACGTCTATGTTATAGAATTTAGATAAGACATCATTCCTTGCATATGTTTTGCTCGTGTATATTTACTTTTTATTTTTTATCTAAATATTTTGAGGGGTCCACAAATATTATTCATTTACCGATCACTTATTCCTATCTATTTATAATTAAATCGTTTATAAATAATTCATAAATATATTAAGTTACACCTTGATATATACTCGAGCAACAGATCTTACTCGTAGAAACATGTCAATTTAATTTTTTTGGACGTTAGTGCAAGTCAAGAAGCAAAACCAAACTTCATAAAATTAGACATTCGAGTAATACATGACAATATAATGGATATTTGAATAGTTTGTCATTCACAATTGATTGTGCAATTATGATTAATTGTCGAGTATTTTGAAAAGATTACAGACTAACTTGCTATTCGTACAATAAGTACATGACTAATAGTGCAATTTTCCCAAATGAAAGCGGTGTAAATAATTATTTTAACATTATTATTTTTTTCTGGAAGCTTCCAAGACATGGGCGTTGATACGACAAGTATTTTATCGTTGTCACGTGGAGAAAATAATTGGATCAGAATTTCATCAATTAAAATAAATGTAAAAAAAACTTTCTCAGACTTTTTTGACACCTCATTTATATGTAAACCATTATGTAACCTCATTATGTACAAGTTGCATTATTCATTATTTTATTATATGAATGATTGTGACGGTATTTTTAGTCTGTATAGGCTAAAATCAAGATTTTAATTTAATTCAAAATTAATAATTAATTGTAATCACAAATTTTGTAAAATTCATAATTTTTAATTATATATTTTATCAACGTTTATCAAAATTTAGGGTGTGTTTGAGCCACATTATTTTGAAAAAATATATTTTGGAATAGTAGATTGATTTTACTGTTGAAAAAGAAGGAAAATTATTTATATGATGAAAATATTATTTTATTGAAGAATATATGATTGAAAATGAGTAAAAGAATGAGAATGAAAATTTTAACGTGGCTCGTATGCCTAATAGAAACCTTACCTTAATGCACACCAAGTGGTTAACGCATTTTGTACTGTAGTGGGGCCATCATAATTGCATGTCCGTATGTCAGTAATGCTTGTCAGGGATACGTATGTGCTGACAACACTGCTCTTATTATCTCTTTAAATAAAACAAATAGAAAAAAAACTAATTGTAACTCTAGTTCCAATTTTTTTAAAAGAACAAATAAGTCACAAATAAATTATTAAAAGGATAATTAACACATAACGTTTCTACATTTCACTATTATTGCGAAAAACGTCATTATCTTTCATTTCTTGACATTTTCACCCTTATTTTCACTTTTGATTGCGTAAATTTATACATTTTCATCCATTTTCTCAATAAAGAGTTGTGAAATGATGAATATACCCTCCTACTTAAATAAAAATTAAAGAAAATTATTTTTAAAATTTCTAATTTTTTAAATTTATTTTGGACTCGCTTGTACTTTTTTATTTTTTTTAGTTCTTTAATAAATTTAATTGGGACTCGGTTGCACTTTAAAAAAAAATTAATCTCTAATTTCTTAATAATTTATTTGGGGTTTATTTGCACTCTTTTTTAAAAAAATAATTTTTAATTTTTTAATAATTTTTTTGGAACTCGTTTGCACTTAAAAAAAAAAATTTGGAATTATGATTGCAATTAGTTCTTTAGTTTTTTCTATTTAAATATGAAGGTATATTCGTCATTTCATAGCACTTTATTGAGAAATTGGATGAAAATTGGTTTGCACAATTAAATATGTAATTAAGGGTAAAAGTGTCAAAAAAAAATGAAAGGTATGGATTTTTTCGCAATAATAGTAAAATGTATAGACATTATGTGTTAATTATCCCTTTAATAATTTATTTGTGACTCATTTTTGTTTGTTTTTTTTAAAATTGAGACAATGATTACAATTAAATTTTTTTCTTTTTCTTTTTTATTTAAAGAAAATAGTATATTTGTCATTTCATAATTTTTAATTAAGAAAATAGATGAGAATGACATTTTGCGCAATGAAATGTGGAAATAATAATGAAAATGCCAAAAAAATAAAAGGTAATGACGTTTTCCACAATAATAATGAGACGTTATGTGCTAATTTCCCTATTTATAATGTAGATAAGAACTTTTGGTACATTATAGTCATCCCTCGTTTGGCCCTATTATAATCATAATTCATTTTTCTATATCTTTTTATTAACTACACATTCTTTAATAAAATAATATTACACGTAAACCCAAAACTTTTTATTCCTTTTTAACCGCTCATTTTAAAAAAATATTATTCCAAAAATTAAAAATCTCAAATAATGGGGGCCAAACGGTAAACTAATTTCAATCTATCCCCGTTAAGTAGAAATTAAAATTCATATTTTAATTTAAGTCAAAGTCAACGACTAATTTTAACCACACATTTTAAAGAACTCACAACCTTTCAACCATGCATTTCATCAACTTTTATCAAAATTTAATATAAAAAACTACGTGAGTAAAATACTGAGTCATTGTTCAACTCCGATACAAAGTTAATTAAAACTTAAGTAAAAGTTAATAATTAAATTTCAATAATATGTTTTATGAGACTCACGACTTTCTAATTACATATTCCATCAACTTTTATCAAAATTTAATTAAAAAATGATTTTTATCTAAACCAAACGGAGGTTTTTGGTGGATTTGAAGGAGGGTTTGTGATGATTTGTTGCTGATCAGATGATTGTGAAATTAATATTAAAATACCTGATTTGTCAATTTTGAAAAAAAAGACTACAATATGTTCTGCCTGTGATTACAACGTGGTTCTGAAAAAAAGGTTGTTCTCTGTTCTCCAGCAATATATCAAATCAAAATATTGTCATCCAACTAATTATCAATAAAAGTTAATTGCCATTGATTTCAAAGATGCTCTCACCTCTCGAAGCCTTCAACAAAAACATTATTTGACTTTAGCTCAAAGCAATATAATCTTATAGGGATCTAGACGCTACTCATAGCTCGTTGAATTTATGTCGATCTTGTTTTGAGAGAGCCTTGTCATACAGAAACGAAAAAATACAGGGGAGAGACAAACATGTGGGGCCCACTTTTTTTTAAATAATATTTAAATCAGGCGGAACCCACATCCATGTGAGTCTTCTGTAGAACCTCTGGCACAAAAATTCTGTACATTCAGCTTAATTGCTTGTTTTTTACATGAGTTTACACACAATCCCTATGGGATAATTTAGCCTTTGTTTGAGTTCCATTTTTATTTTTATTTTTGATAAAAATACATTTTTAAATAGTGTTTTGATAATATTTCAATCACATTCTTCAATAAAATAATATTACACGCAAATTCAAAAATTTTCCTTATCTTTTAATCACGCATTTTCTTTCAATACACTATTCAAAAATGTATTTTTTTGATAAAAATGGGACTCAAACAAGCCCTTAGTACAAATTTCTTTATTAGACGGCATGATATCCATGACTACATAAATAAACCAGTGACTAGGGATGGCAAAAAAACCCGACAAACCCGATACCCGTGGGGCCCCGCCCCGAACGGGGCGGGTAAAACCCGCTTAAACGGGTAACGGGGCGGGGAATTTTTCCCCGGGGCGGGGGCGGG